>PVIC010023264.1:0-26989 GCA_004025085.1 Thryonomys swinderianus | reverse complement strand
CAATTTACTTCCTGCAGAGAAGCTGGTCCAGGCCTTCCTTTGCTAATGTGTATCCTGCTTATCTAATGGAAATTGGTTAATCCAAGTATGGGATTTGGAATGATTAATGCATCTCAAATATAGGGTTTTTTTCTTCTTCCTTGGGGCTTTATCTATCAGGTTAGCTTCTTTGTTAGCATTAGCTTGCTTCTCCGGCATAATTTAGCAGATACTGGTAAAAATAGATGAGGCTTAGTCTCCATAAAGACCCCAAGGTGGCAAAATTACATGGGAATGTAGGTCTAAAATTTAAATATCCAAAATATATTAGAAATTTTCCTCCAAAAATAAGTATTTTTTGTTCACTGTTTCTGGACAAGCGTTGTATTCTTAAATCCAGAAAAGATCATTTGCCCAGCCCACCTCATGGAGCTAGAGGGGTGGGAAGGTGAGGGACATATTCTTTGGCACTTTTATGCATGTTTTAGTCATGTTAATACTGTCTATATTTAAAAACAGCCTTTGCCTGCACTGCAGAATAGTGAGTGGTTCAAAGTACAGACAATGGAATCAGTAGACCAGGTTTAAAGCCTAGCATTTGGGTTGGAAATTATATATCTTTATGAGTTATCTTCTCCCTGGCTCATGCTTCTCATTAGGAAATAGGTGATAATGATTGGCTGTGAATATTATATCATATGATCTACATAAATTATACAGTACAGTAAATAAAGTACGTATCAAGCTAAGAATTAAATTCATCAGTTAAGATTGTTTTATTTTCATTATTTTATAATTTTTTTGTTTTGTTTTGTTTTGTTTTTGAGACAGGGTCTTGCTTTGTAGTTCAGGCTGGCTCTGAGCTCACTATGTAGCCTAGGCAAGCTTCGAACTCAGCAATCCTCCTGTCTCTGCCTCCTGAGTGCTGGGATTACAGATGTGAGCCACTACGCCCGGCTTTTTCCTTATTTTAAATGCATTCCCAAGCTTCATTGATTATGGTAAACTCATTGTTACTGGATTGTCTCTATTTTTCCTTTGCAGAACAGGAAGCCAAATAGGCAATTTTCATCAGAGAAAAGAGCTGAAGAACCTTCAGTGTGGCAAAAGGATGGAGAGAGGGTGGGGCGTAAGTGGTGGCACCATCAGGTGTTTTTCTGCATTCACTGTAGACAGACTTCTGCAGAGATAAACCTCGGCCACATTGAGAGGGCAGTGAACATGAACACAGGAGCGGAGGGCTTGCTAGAGAGGTGTGAACAGAAAGATGAAGCCTTTCTTTACAGTACAGGGTGGACATGAGGGCCACAAGTAAGACGTGGTTGTGAGGTACACGGGAACTGAAGCTTATTTGCCACCTTTGCTTGTTTTGCTTTTTCTTCTGTACAACAGTTCCTGGGAAGGCCAGAGACTCTGTGCCCATTGGTAGAGGGAGCAGGAACTTTAGGCCTTCATTTTTAGTGTTTACATGAAAGCAGCCAAGTCATAGGGTGGTTCTTCCATGACGGCAAGTGCTGCCTTGTGCTGCAGTTGATGTTAATGTGACTGTGGCCACAAGTGCTGCAGCAAGACGTGACCACATCGTCATCCTGTACTCACAGTCCCGGGCACAGATTGAGTACTCAAAAAAGGGTTTGCTGCATCCATGAATCAATTTTGGTGAGTTCCAGATAAGGACATTCATTTATCTCATTTGTTAAATTTGATGGCTTTCATACTTAAAGACAGCATATGCTAACCTGGAGTTTAAAAAAGATTTCTAATTCAGTAGTCACCAAATGATTTTAACATGAGGATTTTCTTAAAGCGTCAAAAATTTCCACAAGTATTTGCACTTTAACTACCTCTTGACAGAGGAAAAATATGACGTAGCTGCTGCCAGAGCAGCTCCCATGTACATTCAGAACTGATAATATAAAGGGCATTTGTGGGAGCATCTTTGTAATAATAAAACAAATGAGAACAGGTTTTGAAAACACAATAAATGTCCACTCATAGAGGATTGGTTAAACAAATAAGGTTAGAATCAAGTAATGAAATATTTTGCATTGTTTTGCAAATGTTGGTAGATCATTGTACACTGATATAGAGGAATGTCTGAGATATATTAGACAAGTATATCAAAGGGGCTGCCATGCATTTCTTTCATAAAGGATCTTGCACTAATCAGAGGGCTGTGCCTCCAAGACACAATCATTTCTAAGGACTAGACCATCCTCGTGGGGTTAAATTTTAGAACACACATGAGAGAGAGGGGCATTAGCTTCTAGGCCATTGCTGTCCAGCACATTAGAGAGCAAGAGAGAAAAAGACAGAAGTTGTGGCTACTGGCCTTTGTTGTGATTCGTTTTTTTTTTCATCTGAGGACCTTCAGTCCGTGAACTTGATTGGAGGTGGTCCTAATTACTGCCTGTAGAGAATCCAAATTAAAACCCAATGGATTGATGGAATAGCCTATAACACACTAATAATGATAGCTCAGAAGTAGTCTAAAGAAAGCATGGAGAAACAAGGAAAATGTGAAGGAAAAAGTGCAAACATAGAATGAAGAGTTTTAGTACATGATGGTCTCAGAGGAGAATTGTGAGAGGATTAGACTCAGTCATTATTTGAAAAGGGCTGAGAATTTTCTCAGTTGGCACAAGAAATTAATCCGTAGACTCCAGAGGCCACCTCTATTCCTATGCAGGACGAAGACTGAGAAAGCCATATTGCTCACATTATTGTGAGATTGCAGGTTGCCAAACCCACAGAATCTGGCAGTTAGCAGTCAGTTCACAAATACTTTGGATGACTGGATTGACTGATAGTTGAAGTTGAAGTCTTTAAAATGGGGCTGCTGTTCAGTCACATGGCATCAGTCAAATTGGCTCATCTCCCTGAAGCTTCTTCCAGGAACGAGGTGGCTACAGTGCACCTCATGATTACTGAAAGGGTTCTGTGAGTGCTTAAGGCATGTGAACAGTGGAAAACACAAGCAAAATATGTGGTAGATGTAATTTACCTTTGTTGTTATGATGTAAAACATGAACGGCAATTTGGATAATTTAGCATTTATATATAAAAAATTATGCTATTTCCTCTATTTTGAAAAGTTATCCCTATAACAGAATTAGTTTTCTGATATACACTGGTTTGTTATAGTCTTGAATTATTATTATTATTATTTTTTTTTTTGTCTTGTGTTGGAGAATGAACCTAGGGCCCCACTGGAGATAAACACTGAGATACATCTACCCCTGACCCCTGATCTTGAATTATTCTAGAAGAATATTGGAGACTGAAATGTTCTGGGAGGTTTAGTGCAGTCTGAAGAGGACAGTGGTAGCAATTAACACTGGACAATGTTAATTTTACAAGTTCAAATACCCCATTCCGTGACGACTTTTGCTAACAGCTATTAGAGAATGGGTAACTTTCAGTGGAATCTCAAATCCCAAGCTACACTAGCTGATTTTTATTCTGATAAACTTTATTTTAAGTTAGGACTACCTTAAAATTGATTCAGAAACAACTCTGACTGTCGAATATTTGTAACCTATTGGTTAAGGGCACCCCAGGTAACATGAAAGCATTGGATTCAGCTGTCCTCATGCAACATGAAGTGAATATTGACAAAGAGCAGAAAAGGGAAGCATTGACCTCTTTGGAGATGATGGAAGATTTAATAGCATGTGGTTATGAAAGCGTATTTTCTATTCATGATACTGATAACAATAGCCACATTTCAAAATGGCCACCGATTCCGTGAACAATTTATTTGACATCATCAGTTTGTTTCAGACTGGTCAAGGTTCTTTTAATCCTACTATGTGCGTGTCACATAATTACCTATGTATTATATTCTGCTGTAAAGCAGGAAGAATAGGAATATGATGTTCCAGGTACCCAGGTTCCAGGAAAAAGACAATGTATACTTATAGTCTGTTGCAGAGAAAATCATAGTAATAGTATATTCATCTGGATTTGCTATCATGTGACAAATAGAGATGCACACATATATGTTCTGAGAAAAGGCAACATGGAAGCTGAGAGATAAAGCTAGTTTAATTACCACCTCACTGCACTCCAAGGACTGCTGGTCACTTTTGAAACCAAGGCTGAATCAAATAACCTAAATGAGGTGGTTTCCTGCTTACTATTTTTATTATATTAGGGTCCTGTATAAAACAGGCTGCATCTGTTTTATTTCGTTTAGATAGAAGAACAGTCAGACATACCATTAGATTACCTTTGAATTTGACCTTGTACTTCTCATTTTTTATGGTAAAGGACACTTTTTTTTCAGGAAAGAAATGAAATTCTTTCAAGTTGGAGACATTGAAACTTAATGGATTGTGCTATTTAAACAGAAAACAAATTAAGATTGCTCTGGAGCCTTTTTTTTTTTTTTTGTAATTAGCCACAAGTTCCTAGAGGACATTAGACAATTATAGAAATATACCGAGCTATGTGGTCTCAGACTTCAAGTTAACTGTTTTTTTCTAGTTTCTGAAGACCTTTCATTTTCTCTAGCAATTATTTCTGGGACCAGTCTTTTTTCATTTTTCTTTTTCTTTTCCTATGTACATCCTTACATTTACTTAGTATCAAACAGCACTAGAGTCACAAAGTGGAATGTTTTCCTAAGTTCTCTTAAAAGGTACCATCAAGGTATAAATAATGCAGAGTGTCTCTATTTTTATTTTAGCTCATAATGAACTATATCAACATTTTCAAATTGTTTTCATAAATGATTGACAGCATAATTTTCCTTCTAGGACAGATAGTCCAGTTTCTATAAGAAAGAGTTAAATATTTTTTTTTCCTTAGCTACTCTCCCCAAAACAATGGTTAATGGCCCCTTGCATTAAGAAATATTTTTGACTTAATGTAAATGACATCAGGCAGAAATTGTGGACAGGCCAGATATTCACAATTTTTCACACTGCACAAATACAGTAACTGGAAGCTCTTCCTAGATTTTCATTTCATGTGTATATTTCAAATTTAGAAATATGGGCAATTTTAAAACTGTATTTTGTGCTCACTGTATATTCACATGGCTTTATGATTTCCTAGTGTCCATTCCAGCCCCCAAAGCTGTATCTCACTAAGGAAAAATAGTGGGTTTTAAATAAATTTATAAGACCATCACTTTTATATGGCCATATAATAAAAGGACATGTGGAAGTAGTATTGATCGAACTTGTGTATTCTCTTCACGTGTAAAGAAGAATAAAGGAATGGAATGCTATGTCCCCTTTTATATATTTATCAGATGACCTGACCACAGGCAGCATATGCAGAATTGACCACAACGTGCTGTCTGTCCAACAACCTCAGAGGTTAGGGTAACAATGAGGTCATAATGTCAAAGTATGTAGGAGGAAGATGAAATTGCTTTTATAAGCATTCAGAATGGGTAATGAAGAAATTTAAGTTATCTTTGAAATCTCCTGATTAAAGCGAGTGGACACAATTGATAACTACACTGTTGATTTTACCCTAGTCTGTCACCAAGTACGTCATTACTAAAGAGATTTCCCAACCACCTTTCAGCTGCTACCGATGGCAGGCATCCTGTCATTCGAGCTGTCGGTGTTTAGTCCCTTCAAATGTTTATAATTACATACCAGTAAAACTTCTTTAAAAACATACAATGTAGAACAGTGGTGGCAAACTTAGAGCACACGTGCTGTTTTTCTTTTAGTAAAGAAGATGTTTATGTAAGAATTGTTTTTTTAAACCAAAGCCTCAGTATCCAGGTTTAAGTCCAGTGTGGGGACTTTGTAATAAAGACGTGGGATTTGGGTTCCAGGTTGGGGACTCAGTTATAAAATTTCACCAGGGACAATGGCTGAGGTAGTATATTCTGATATCCTATCTCTTGTAATCATTTTATTTTTATAATTAAAAAAAGAGGAATGAGGAATTCATTTTTAAAGATGAATACTTAGTGGTAAAATATTAAATAGTAAGAAAATCACAAAGCGGGGGACACCAGATTTTTTTTCCTGCCTCCATGGATCACCATCTCTCTGTCACCCTACACAGCTGTGTGACAAGTTTTAAAACTTTCTTGCATACAGTTTTTTGGCAGTGAGATTGAGCCCTAAGAACGCTTCCTCTCCCCTCCCCTCCCTTCCCCTCCCCTCCCTTCCCCTCTTCTTCTTTCTTCTCCTCTTCATACAGGGTCTTGCTTTGTAGTTCAGGCTGACCCTCAGCTCACTATGTAGCCCAGGCAAGCCTTGAACTCACAATCCTCCTGCCTCTGCCTTCAGAGTGCTGGGATTACAGGCTTGAGCCACCACTCCTGGCACTGTGGTATGTGGTACTGATTGCTGGTGGGCGTGAGTCACCGCACCCGGTGTTGTTTTATGTGGTTACCAGGGATCGAACCAGGGACCTTGTGCTTGCTAGGCAGGCACCAGAAGCACTGAGCTAAATCTCCGGACCCGCACCCCTCACTTTTCAACCACCTGTAAACGTGTTTCCCCAGCATGTAGCACTATGGTGCAGCTCATTCTTGCAGTCCTTCTGGAGGCCCAGATAGGCACACCAGGCAAGATCTCCACCACTAAGTTACACACTGACCCTTCCCATTTTTTTTAAATTTTGTCTTTGTTTTTGTTTTTGTTTTTGAGACAGGGTCTCACTTTGTAGTTCAGGCTGGCCCTGAGCTCACTATGTAGCCCAGGCAAGCCTCGAACTCAGCAATCCTCCTGCCTCTGCCTCCCGAGTGCTGGGATTACAGGCGTGAGCCACCACGCCCGGCACTGTGGTATGTGGTATTGATTGCTGGTGAGCGTGAGTCACCACGCCCAGCATTCTATGTGGTTTCCGGGGATCGTACTCAGGACCTTGTGCTTGCGAGGCAGTCTCCGGAACCACTGAGCTAAACCTCTGGCCCAACCCTTCCCATTTTTAAGAGCTGTACAATAGGCCATTCGAAGCACACTGTAAATATCCTACCAGGTTTCAAACAAATCCATATTAGATTTTTTTCTAGTTATTTTCTGTGTGAACAAGGCAATTGTCCAAATTTTGATGCATTTATTTGGACACTTGTGCGAGAATTTCCACTGAAAAATCTATCTAGAAATGTGTCTACTGAGTACGGGTTGAATCTGTGGAGAAAGCGGGATTCCTCTGCATTGCTGGTGAGAATGTCACCTAGTACAATCACGATGAAAAGCAGCATGGCAAATCCTTCAAAAAGCAAAAAGGTAAATTCCCTTTGACGTTTCTCGGTGTCTTCCCAAAGGGCGAGAATGATCTTATTACAGGAGTGTGTGTGTCCTCGGGTTTATAGCAGCACAATTCAGAGTAGTTTTCAAATTTCAATTCAGTAGATTTTCAGATCTTGAAACAGCATTCTGTGTCTGTCAGGAGATGAGTGAGTCAGGAAAACATGGTGTTTATAAACGACGAAGTACTAAACTGCCATAAATGCAAGGGTACCCCGCTATTTGTAGGAAAATGGATGTACCATGAGACCGTAACGTTAAACTGAAATAAATCAGACACAAATGGTCAAACTTCACTTGATTTCTCTTGGATGACACACTACGTATCATTTATGTGCATACACACACAAATGAAAAGCAAAATGAAGAGAACTAATTAAGAAGCAATGAAAACCACTGATCTCAAATTGTATATTCCATTGTTTCAAAGTATTTTAAGACACTTGATTCTAATTTGTTTCATTTATGCTACTACTTCATCTTAGTTAATTGAAAAAATGTTTTGTTACCTTTTCTTTCTTTTTTGCAAGAACCGTTTTGAGTTTTGGGTTTTGCACTCTGAGTAACCACTTTAAAGATCATGATGCACAGTGTGCTGTATTGACGTGTTATTCTTTTAATATTTTTATGCACTTTCATTTTATGTTTTCATAAAGTAAAAATGTGAAAAAGAAAAGAAAATACTGAGTGAGACTTTGTGCTTTTTTTGTGATGGTGGTTGGGATGGAATCTAGGACTTCTTGCAATATCACTGAGATAGACCTTCAGCCCACATTTGTGCTTATTTAATTATGATAAATGTTATATAATTTCCCTCCAAAAAAGTACTGATAGTTTTTCCAACCACAGTGTAGGAGACAGTCATTTTCCTAAGCCTTGGTAAAACCCACATAATATAAATACTGTATGATTTTGACAGTATATTATAGAATTAATTTGCATTTCTTTAATGATCAGAGAAGTTGAGCACACTTGAAAAACTAAACTCTCACTCAAGACTTTGTTTTGTTAGATAAACAAAAACACACTATCGCCTATGCAGACTCAAATAACTATTCACAGGTACTTTCTATCTCTGTCCCTCTCTGTCTCCATTTCTTTCCTCCTCACTTATGGAATATGAATGACCTGAAAGGATTTTAAAACTCATTTCTAGCTGTTTAATCTATCAATGGAAATGCTGATTTCAAGCAAACATTGTCAGTTGTTTTTTTTTTTGTTTGTTTGTTTTGCTTTTTGAGACAGGGTCTCGCTTTGTAGTTCAGGCTGGCCCTGAGCTCACTATGGTGCCCAGGCAAGCCTCCGTGAACTCAGCAATCCTCCTGTCTCTGCCTCCTGAGTGCTGGGATGACAGGCGTGAGCCACCACGTCCGGCATTGTGGTATGTGGTGTTGATTGTTGATGGGCATGAGTCTCCACGCCCAGCATTCTATGTGGTTACCGGGGATCAAACTCAGGACCTTGCGCTTGCGAGGCAGGCGCCGGAACCACTGAGCTAACCCTCCGGCCCACATTGTCAGTTTTAAGTGAAGTATTTCAACGAGATTGGCTTAGGTCAACAACTGTTACACAACTAAAACTGGTGCAAAAGGAATTATTAAAAGAGCTGTTTTTAATTTGAAGTGACTCTAGTGAAATAAGTTCTTTCTACAGATTTAAGCTCTCTTCCTGTGTGATCCAATGGCAACAAATGGAGTCACGGGTGGAAAGAGCAGAAGCCACGTGCTTGGGAACAGCAGAGGGAAATCCTCCGTGCTGCAACTCCAAAGCCCAGGGCACAGCCCGATGTGTGCGCGTGCGTGCGTGCGTGCGTTTGTGTGTATGTGTGTAACACACCCAGGTCGAATGAGTGCACAGCCAATTGTGCATTCCACATGTGCAAGTAAAGTCATTAGAAAGTTATCTTGCAGAAAGCATCTTGGAAAAGCGTTTTGAAAAATAGAAACTTTCCAGAATGTTACTTGGGATCCCTTTGGAAACATATTTTTCTAAGTATCAAATTAAGATATTTCCCTATACACCTGATAAACACCTTCTGTATTTCCTATCATTCCTACTAATTTGGGGATCTTCCCATAAGAATAGTTACATAAATCTGTTTTTCTCTTCCTTTGTCATCGTCTGGTTTGGGCAGATTTTCAGCGTGAACAATGGAACAAGGTCTTTAAAGGATGCCTGGTTTTTGATCAAATTCATTTGCTAGTTTATGTACTTTACTTGCTTGTTTTTTTTTCCCCTCTCAAGCGCTTCAAAAGTTCCTCTCAACTTAAAATAAATGTTAAAGTTTCTTTTCAAAAAGCAAATAACCTAGACAATGGCGAGCAATTGAAAGGAGTTCATTTTTATCTCAGGCCTGTGTGGGTCGCCAGGCACACAATGTGCCTAACAAGTGGTTAGCTCACAATAGCTACCCCTATTGTGCATTAGGTCTTACTTAATGGACATTCAGATTGTTACTGCTTTAAACTCAAATGGCAATAGTAGTCTCAGTAATAATAGGATATTGAAAAATCCCATGTGTTCAATCTGAGTGATTTTTAAAAATTTTAATCAGTCAGAGGAGAACAAAACCGGCATTATAGCTATGAATGTTGATGTGATTTGGTGTGAGAGCCTGGGCATTGCTAAATATTGGTGAACAACAGAGTAACTCCCTGGGGAAATACTATATAATGATTTTGTAAGTGCCGTGCTATGTGAAAGTTTACTTAGAACCCCAGATCATGAAAGGGTACAGTTAGACCAATACTTGGAAGAAAATCTACATGACTCTTTCAGGTCTATGATTAGTAAACACAAGAATACAAATTAAGGGAGAAAAACTAAACCTCAGTTGGACAAAGCAATCATGACCAATGAAGGGTGTGACCTCCTTCAGCAAAAATCAGGCTGGTGAGCTGTTTTCCTTTTTTTTTTTTTTTCTTAATAGGATTTCCAATATTATAGATAAAGAGGACCGGATGGGATTATAGAGTGAGGTTTTTGGGAAATGCTTGATGTGATGATTATTATTTGTTTAAATTATTAGGTTATAAGACCATCATTGGAGTGTGGTAAAATATAATTTACCATAACCACATGAGGTTTAATCACAGGATTAATGAGGTAGTATTATAACAAGAACAGCAAATTGATATATTTAAAAGAAGTGATATGTTCATCTCAGAAGTAGCTAGAAAGGAGAGTGAAAATTTTTGCAGATATGTTTTATAAAACCCTAAAAGAAAAAGTAGACTATTTCTTAACCATGATAAAGTCTTAGTTTAAACCAACATCCAGTATTTAATAGCAAGAACTGGATTGGATTAAGATAAGGATTCATCTTACTGTTATTAATTTTGAGTATTATTTAGAGATTTCTGATCAACCAATATGACATAAAATCAAATATGAAGTATGAATATTGGACAAATTTATATATATATATATATATATATATATATATATATATATATATATATAATATATATACTTTTTTTTTTTTTGAGACAGGGTCTCGCTTTGTAGTTCAGGCAGGCCCTGAGCTCACTATGTAGCCCAGGCAAGCCTGGAACTCAGCAATCCTCCTGTCTCTGCCTCCCGAGTGCTGGGATTACAGGCGTGAACCACCACGCCTGGCACTGTGGTATGTGGTATTGATTGCCGGTGGGTGTGAGCCACCACGCCCAGCATTGTATGTGGTTGCCGGGATCAAACTCAGGACCACTGCACTTGTGAGGCAGGCACCGGAGCCACTGAGCCAAATCTCTGGCCCCAATTTATAATTTTTAATGATATATGAAATATGAGAACATGAATATGGCTAAAATAAAATTGTATTTAATATAAAGACAGAAATATAAATAATACAAGAAAGCCCGGGCACGATAGTAATAAAAAATTCCAGCAACTCAAGAAAAACTTTTATTTATCTTTTCATGGTTGTAGGTATGGAATTCAGAGAGCACTGGGCTATATCCTTAGCCCTTTTTATTTCGAGGCAGGGACTTGATAAATTACCCAGGCTGGCTGTGAGCTTGCCTCAGCTCCTGGAGGAGCAGAAGCTACAAGCATACGCCCCTGTGCCTAGCTATCCCAGGAAAAAGAAAGCCCTGAATCACAGATGAGGAAAATTGCAAAAATACAGTTTCAAACTAGGTAAGTAACCGATATAAAGAAAACTAAAAAACTTACTAAGATGTATAAGGGGAAAACAATTCAGAACGAAAAGATTGAACCTCATTTATTTACATTTCATGCAATACCCACTAGTACTTTTGTTTTGTGCAGTTCAAATTAGGAAGGACTGGGCTGGGGATTTAGCTCAAGTGGCACCTCAAGTGGTACCTTGGAAGCTCAAGGGCATGAGTTCGAACCTTGGTACTACCAAAAAAAAAAAAAAATAGGAAGGACTTAGGGGGAGCTGAAGAATTTTTTCCTAACACTTATTTAGAAATAATACATGACAGGGCCGGAGATTTAGCTCAGTGGTTCCGGTGCCTGCCTCCCAAGCACAAACCCTGAGTTGGATCCTGGTAACCACATACAATGCTGGGTGTGGTGACTCACGCCCACCAGCCATAAATACCACATACCACAGTGCCGGGCGTGGTGGCTCACACCTGTCATCCCAGCACTGAGGAGGCAGAGGCAGGAGAATTGCGGAGTTTGAGGCTAGCCTGGGCTACATAGTGAGTTCAGGGCCAGCCTGAACTACAAAGCGAGACCCTGTCTCAAAAAAAAAAAAAAAAAAAAGAAATAATACATTACAAAATTATCAAAGAAAATTTGAATCAAAATTACCCACACCAAATATATTATAAACTTATAATGTATAAATCTATAGATTTGGTATGGAAAATGGACAGCTGAATGGAAGAGGAAAGAGAACAGATATAGACATCACTATTTAGAAAACAATCATGTACAGTATGTAAAAGTCATAAATCAATAAAATGGGAGGAGAAAGTTTATTGGGTAATGGGTTATTGGGTAAATGGTTAACATCATGGATTAACAACAGCTCACATTGTATTTCAACGCAAGTTCCAAGTGGATTAAAATGTTAAAATGTAAAAAAAAAAGGCATTGTTAAACCTCAAAAAATAGAAGTATATTTTTGATTTGAAGATTATTATGAATTGATCAGTGATTAAAAGGTAATAAAAATACCAATAACTTTGGTTTTACATTATGAGACACACTTGACATTTAGTTTTATAAATATAAAAGTTTTTCATTTCAAAAAGAATATCCCACTGTGTATTTAATAAAAGGTTAATAATTTCGCAATTTAAATTTCCTCCAATCACATTCAGAAGTAGTGGGCATAGGGCAAAAATAAATCACAAAAAAGGAAATATGACTCATAAACAAATATATGAGAATATATTCAGCTTATTAGTAGTCAGTGAAATGCAAATTGAATTTAAATTGGAAAAATGTTATAGTTTGCTTATAGTTCAGGGTTCTGGACAAAACCAGGTAGGAAGGTCAGTGTTATTTGGGGGATTTCTCTAGCTTGGAGGGTGTAAAATGTGGGTTGATGAGAGAAAGCCAGGTGAAGTGGACCTGCTGTGTTCATCAGTTCGTTCCCATGAAATCGCCCTGGCACGTGAGGGAACGGAGGATGGAATTTACTTTCGCTGTCGCTGGGTGGTGCTGGGGATTGATTGCGATGCTTTGCGTACAATGAGCATGTATTCTACCACTAAGCCACACCTTCAGCCCAAGAAAGGGAACTTGAAGAAGAAATTTGGTAAACACCACATTATTTTTCAAAATTGATACTGAAGTCAATGCTTGTAAGCAGTAAAGCAGTGCCAACAAACGTAACAACAATGTAGCGTCACTGTTCAATGAACACATCAGCAAAATCTAAGAAAAGCCTGCGTACCTCCTTCACTCCCAGCACTGGGGGAGAGTGAGGCAGAAGGTTCACATACCCCATTTCTGCAGGGGCCACTTAATGAGATTCTGTGTCTGAGTGAATGAATGAATAAGGCTAGAGGTACAGCTTAGTGAGAAAATGGACAGGGCTCAATTTCCATTAGCACAACAAATAAAACAAAAAGTCTGAGAGGAAAAAGGTAGGAAAATATCTATTAATAAGAATGGTGATGTGAATCTGTATTTTTTTAACCAAATACCACCTTTTATAATATTGCTTTTTTGGATGTTAACTATCAACTAGAGATTCTTTAAGAAAAAAATGACTTCCAACCACTGTAAAGGAAATGTTTATTAAATATGACTTAGAAATTATGAGACACATTTGATGTTGGTCCTCTAATTTAGTTTCCATAATGAAGTATGAGAACTAAATCTGCATTTTTACATGAGGGGAAATCGAGTCTCAAGGAGGTTAAGAGACTTGTAAATGGTGTCCTACTAAGGGACAATGAGCCAAGATTCAAACCGAGGTATTTTGGTGACAATCCTCCCGGAATCACTGTGAAAGGGCTAGATGCTAAGCACTAGTGTACATTATGTAAATGGCTTTTAAAAGTATGTAAAAATTCAAAATGAAACATATTAAAATGGAGATGGGTAAGTATTAGGATTTAAGCGTTGGTAATACATCATATTTCTCTGTTTGAAGTTTTTTGTTGTTTTGGTTGTTGGCATTAAACCCACGCCAGGCACATGACAGGCAAGTGCTTCACCACTGAGCTCCATTCCCAGCTCTCTTTCTCATTCTTTCTCTCTGTCTCTCTTTCTCTGCCTCTGTCTGTCTTTCTCTCAACAAGGCCTTGTTTGGTAGTTCAGGCTGGCCTTGAACTCATTATGAAAACGAGACTAGTTTGAACTTGTGGTGAACATCCTGACTCAGCCTCCTGAGTAGCTTGTGCTTAAGCACACATGCACCACGACACCCAGCCTCTGTCTGAAGTTTTAAAAAATTAGGGAAGAGGCTGAGTGTGATGGTTTGGGCTACATAGTCGGTCCATGAAAGGGCTGTCACAGAGAATAAAAGCAAAATCAAAATTAGCAAAACATTTTTAAAATTTTATTTATTTATCTCTATATTTATTTATTCAATATCTATCTATCTATCTATCTATCTGTCTGTCTGTCTGTCTGTCTGTCTGTCTGTCTGTCTGTCTGTCTGTCTGTCTACCTATCTATCTGTGCAGTACTGGGGATAGAACTTGGGTCCTTGTGCTTTCAAGGTAGGCATGGTACCATTTGAGCTAAATCCCTGGCATTAGATTTTAATTTTAATTTTATTGGCACATTTGAGACAGACATAATGATCACATTCATTAAAGGGAATCTGTACCTGTGTGTGATGCATCTTGGTTACATTAGATTTTTTTTTAAATAAAGAACAGTTCTCAAATATATATCTATGTTCTGTGTGGTTGTAATTTTGTTACTCAGAAGGAAGCCTAACAGTTAACATAGACTTAAGTCTGGTGATGTGTCTAATGTGGCCCTTTTAGGAGTCACTGAGGTGAAGGTCGTGAACATTTAACCTCTGCTGGGATGGTAGCGTTTCTGTCCTCTTAGAATGAGTATAAGTCAAACAACATCCAGGCTGTACCAGGGAATGACTTTATTAAAAGAGACCCCAGTTTAAAATTTTTCTAGTGTTGATCCTGATAGTAACTAATGATGAGGAAGGTGATGGTGATCATGGGAATGATCATATGGTACCATGTACTGAGCTCTACAAAACACCAGCTACGTGTTTCCTACTTACATTTTGGTCCATTCAGCCCTCAGATGAGCTCTCCCCTGTGGTTCTTACATTTGCTGATGTTCTTTCATTGAAATGACTCTTTGTCTCTGCTCCAGTTGTGGTTGTTTCTGATAAATTTAGAAAGCCATGCATTTATTGTGCTGCCCTCTGTGCTTCATATTAGTGCTGGCAACACCTGCAGGATATGGTCACGTTTGACCCCTGGGCCCCTGTTCAGTCTGCTGGAATCTCAGGGAAGCATCTGGCCAACTGCTGAGATGCCTATCATCTCCCGTTATGCAAGAATAAAAGCGAGCTGAGGCCATGTTGCAAAGCATGAAGGGGTAATGATTGACAGGAGAAACAGAAGGGAGGGAAGAAGGGGAAAGAAAAGCAGAGAGGATGGAGGGAAGGAAGGCAGAAGAAAGGAAGTGGTGAACCTCTTTTATTACTGAGATTATAATGTTCAATTGTGTGAAACTACTATAGGGTTAGTCAGCCGTGTCAGGCATTTGAGGAGCACTGCAGTGTCTGGGCTGCCTCCATGAGATGGACTGGAAGAAGTCCCAGAATCCTCAGCTGCTGGGCAATGCTTCCTGGGTTGGCAGAACTCCACTGTTCCCTTCTCAGCACTGGGGAAGTATGGAGAGTACAAGTTGCCCCACAGGCTGTTGGGAAAATGCCGAATGGTTCCCTGGAATCAGTTAGCAGTGGCTAGTACACCCAGCTTTGGATTTCACCATTTTGAACTGAACAAAATGAGATTTTTAGAAGTTTGTAAATTGACTCACAGAAAAACTGATGATATCGATCTTATTCATCCTTGTAAAGAAAGAAAGAATATAATCAATAAGGGAGTGGCCAGGGCCACTTCTACCTGAGGGTTGAAGCTGGGATTTATTGGTATTTTGGTAATGATTCTATAATAGTATTAAAAAAGAATGTAATTTATTTTTATTTATTTTTATTTTTTTTTGAGACAGGGTCTCGCTTTGTAGTTCAGGCTGACCCTAAACTCACTATGTAGCCCAGGCAAGCCTCGAACTCAGCAATCCTCCTGCCTCTGCCTCCCGAGTGCTGGGATTACAGGGATGAGCCACCACACCCGGCATTGCCATTTATTTTTGAACGTGGTAAATACAAGACTCAATATGGATTTCTTTGTTCTAATTAACAGAATGTCAAAGAATGAGTTCTTACTTTTTAAAAAAATTTGAATCTTTATTGGTACATTGTATATACACATCATGATCACATATGATATTGAAAATTTTTACCAGTATATGACACAATTCAATTCTTATTTTTTCCCATTCTCCCACCCACCCTACAACCTCCTGCCCCCTATATATATAAGCCTTGTTTCCTTTTATAGTATCATCATATATTTTCTTCCCCTTGTTACTTACTCCTACTTCCCATCCCATTTCCCTTTGAATATTTTCTATTTCACAATACCTACTATATATTCTCAAGCTTATGTATTTCTTCAGTTTCTCACACCAGAGAAGAGATATGATATTTACAGATCTGTGACCTATTTATTTCACTTGTGAATATGTCCTGAAGGTACTTACATTTGAGTATAAATGACTCAAATTTGTCATTCTTTATGAATTCTTGCTTTTTTTTTTTTGAGACAGGGTTTCGCTTTGTAGTTCAGGCTGTCCCTGAGTTCACTATGTAGCCCAGGCAAGCCTCGAACTCAGCAATCCTCCTGTCTCTGCCTCCCGAGTGCTGGGATGACAGGAGTGAGCCATCCTGCCCGGCACTGTGGTGTGTGGTACTGATTGCTGGTGGGCGTGAGTCATCTTGCCTTGTATTGTTGTATGTGGTTACCAGGAATCAAACTAGGGACCTTGTTCTTTCAAGGCAGGCACAGGAACCACTGAGTTAAATCTCTAGCACCATATGAATTTTTGCTTTTAACAATAGTGTCAAGTATAGCATTTTGAAAAAAAATCATTAAATCCACGTGATGCCTACTAAGAGGTAGGTGAGTTTATCCTTAAGTCTACTACTGTATTATGCCATGAATGGAATGCAAGGCTTCTAGTGTGTGTGTGTGTGGTATGTGTGTGTCCAAAATCCCATTTACTAAGAAACTGCTATAAACTATGCCCTAGGAGACATTCAAGATAGGATGCAGGTAGATCATGTACAGTAACTCCAGGTGCTGTCTTGATATCCATAAAATATTCTCCTTTGAGTTTCCCTAATCCTAGAAAGGATAGTAGAATATAAAAAGCACTTAAAGATGACCTCCTTTTATATTTTAAGCAGTGATGTGTCATTTTAATTTGCATAAGTGTTTCTGAGAAGACAAATGTTCAATTGCTGTAGTTAGTTCATTCATAGCTTAATTGATAGAATTCTCTTCTTGCTTATAGGCACGTTATTATAAATTATCTATCCTTGCTGCTGTTTATTTTCTTAATACCTTTGAATGAAATTCAAGGCCTCCATAATTTGGTCCTGTTTCAGTGCCCCTTTTTATCTTCGGCCTTTGATGGTTAAATCTGATCATTTATCTTCTAGCAAACACCTGCTCATGCTTTAATTTTGAGCTTTAATGATACCTGCTCAGTGTGGATTCCTTGACTCCCTGAGCCACACTTATGGGCGATGAATATGTTGCTGTCACTGCACTTTGTACATGCTTATTAAAACAGATATTACACGACACCCGCTCCCAGGTACGCACCTCTTCGCATTTAACTGCAAGCCCCTCGAGGACGAAGATAATGTCTTGTTATCTTTGTGGGCCAGTAACCTGTTATGTTGTCTGCAACAAAACTGCATGATAATTACCTTGCGCGGGAGCGCTAAGGCAGACATGACGTGAATGGAGCTAGGTGTGATCTTCCACCCACCCTGGCTCTCAAGCTAGAGGTGATTCTAACAATAGGACTGCATCAGTCCATTTTCCCAATGCTGTAATGTAATGTAATATCCGAGATTAAGAATTTTATAAAGAAGTTTATTTAGATTATAGTTTGTGGGATTCAGGAACATGGCGCCACCACTGGCTGGGGTCTGTGGAGCACCACAGGGTGGACGGCCCCTTAACAGCAGGAGTGAGTGAGAAGACAGAGCTCTAGCGGACAGGAAGGAAGTTGGGGTGAGGGGGGGGAGAGCCGGGCTCAGAGCTCAAGAGTTACAGATCCAGAGTTCCTCACTCCAGGACAGCCCTGCGGGTTTCTCCTGAACGCAACCCTCAGGAAGTACTTCCTGCCAAGGGTCTAGGCCTTCGACCTCCATCACTTCCTAACATGCTCACACTGGCTGCCAACATATGGAACTTTCAGAGACACACTCACAGCACAGCTAGACCATAGGCGGAGGAATGTATTCGGCTCATGGAAGTGAGAGGCAAAGGATAGGTTTCCACTCTTTTTGAAGGATAGGACCGATCAAACGGAAGCTGTGTTGGAATCTCAGTAAATCCCAGATCATAAAAGATCTACTGTTCAAATGTGTCTAGACTGGTAAGTGTGTCAACACCTGAGATTTGCACCTTTTTTAATTCCTTGTGTGACAGTGGGAATTGAACTGAGGGCTTTCATACCGAGCCACGTTCCCAGGGGTTTTCTACTCTGAGACAGGGTCTTGCTAAGTTGCCTAGGCTGGGTTTCAATTTGTGATCTTCCTGCCTCAGCTTTAGAGAATGCTGGGGTTGCAGGCATGCACTTGGTTAATGGGTTAACTGAGTTAACCTGTCCTACTCACTTCATTGGTCTCCTACTAAGATAATTTTCTATTTATGAAACCAATATTTTTACCTCATTTTCTGTGCTATGTTAGAGCTTTGCTCCTGTTTTGTTTTTTGAGTCAAAAACTGCATAAAAGGATGGAACACACACACACAAACATGTTACTTATACATCTCTATTTATAAGTATAGTGAAACCATACCAATTAACATGCATTACTGATGCCTATTCTTACATATTTATGTGCATGTACATCATGTTCATATGCATACTCACATGTATTTAATGACTCCAACATATTGCTGAATCTTACTGAATTTTTTGCTCATTATCAACCTTTCTCATGCATGGTATTATTGGATCTAATATCTATGTAATTGATCTCCAGACCTACTACATTTTCTGTGTCAAGTTTATTAAATATGATTTTGCTTCAGTTCATTACTGAAGATTTTCTGGATACTGTCAGATTCCTATTCTATCTTTAAATCCTTTACAATTTTTACCAGTTTTGAATCATCTGTGATTGCGGTGGTCCACCCTCTATGCGTCATCCAAACACCTGATGAAAACACGTATTTAGAGCTAAGTAATGCAGTACTAAACTTATGCCATTTCACAAGAAATCAATTCAGGTCAATGCCAACATATTCATTGAGAGCTTTCTTAATTTATTTAATTTTCTGGAACCTAATCTATCTTTTCCAAAGTAATGCAGGAGAGAGGAGGCTATTTTGTGTCCCAGATATTTTTTTTTCCTGATACACCCTGTGAGTAGCAAAGAAAAGATACTGTCAGCCAGCCTGGCATGAAGAATTAAACTATAGAATTTCTAACCCTTTTTCTTCCTAGTTTTTCTTAGGCCATCTTGCCAGAAGTATGTTTTGAATCTTGCCCAGGGTTTATCTGACAGTTATTTATCTATGATTGGGAGGAACAGAAGATTGAAATATGGCTTAACATTTCCAGTTCTAGATTTTCACTATCATTACAGTTTGGTTCCCAGGCTCATCCTAAACATTTTTTTCCCCCCAAAGGTCAACATTTTCTGGAGTGGAGGTGGAGCTAGTAATCTTTCCATTGCAGAAGATATGTGCACAGTCATTCATCTACCAATATCATGCAACTATTTATTCTGTGTTTAAAGATTGACTGAACCCTAAAAGGTTCATAGGAGAAAATACCAATACTTAGGTATTCACTGGGTACAGGGATAGATATTGGTTGTCCATTGATAATCCCCAAATCAGCACCATCAGCATAAGAATGGAAGTTGTTAGATAATTCTTGCTGTACCTAGAAATACTGTATCAGAAACTCTTACAAACTGTGTTTTAACACGATTCTTGTCCTTGGGTAATTGTAATACTGAACATTGAAATTTGAGAACTATTAGAATCAGACACATATGCAAAGGAATGATCATGGTGCTAGACTATCGTCACCAAGACATTTCTCAAGAAAAGGGGAGGAGATAAATAAAACAGTATGGGAATACACCATAAATTATGTCTGTGTGTCTTAGACAAGTAAGTAGACAAGCATAGCTGGGTTTGAATGGTTCCCAGACAGGAAAAGCCTTTTTAACTGACTGTAGAAAATAATGCACATTATTTTAACTTGGGGAAAAGTTTATCCTTATGGCAATGGAAAATTAGTCCTATAAACCAAACCATTTTTTTAATAAAATGGTGTAAACAAGGAAAAACCAATCAAGCAATTAATTAAAGAGCCATAAGCAAAGGAAGACAAAGTCTGATGAAGTAGCATGCTGAATGTTATTGAAATTCATTTGTAATCCGTCAATCCAGATACAGGTAATCTTGCCAGGTTGTATAGGGCTTGGCACATGGAAGCCTGTAGGGCATGGAGGATAGAATCAGACTCGACTGTGGGGCATTTACACTCCTTGGTATGCAGCCTCGTTGCTCCCTTACTCTGAGTGAGATTCTTTGGCGTTCTCTAACACCTTCTATTTTGCCAGTAACATGGCTCCTAGGCTTCAAGATGTACCTACACACGGCCCATACTTATTGTAACTTTGCTTCACATTTCTCTCAACAGGTTGACCTCATCTTTACTCTCAGGTGATCCATTAATTGAAATATTGTTGGGGTAGTTACAGGGCCTCACACATGTTAGTCATCTACCACTGAGCTACACACTCAATCCTTTGAATTGTTTTTTTTTTTCCTTCTCATTTTGAGATGAGATCTTGGTAAATAGCCAAACCGCAACCCTCATTCCTCAGCCTCCTGAGTAGCTGAGATTTGGGCTGTGCACCAGCTCGTTGTCCAGTTTTTAAAGGAACCGATTGATGCTGAGTCGGTAAGCTTCTTTAATTGCCAACGAAAGCATGGCTTCCTGTTCACATGAACAAGAAGAAGGTTCTTTGTTTCACATCTGGGTGTATCTAAAACTTTATTCTCTGTTTTACTAGTGGGGCACTGAGACATCATTTTTCAAAACCTCCTGCACTGACCCTTCATACACGAGCCCTTCAGCTACACCAACAGCAGGTTTCTATTTTAGAATCTATTTCTTTGTTCTGTTTTTAAGTTTATCCATCTGTTACTCTCATTGGAATTTGAGTTTACCATGTTTCTGCCCATTTCTATATCCCCAATAGAGTAGCTGAGATGATGTTCAGTGTGTATTATTTCAATAAATAAGTGAGTGGTTGAGTGGATGAATGAATCAAATAACTTGTGAGGAAATGCGTGATTTTTCTTGTTAGACCATAGTATGTTTAAAAAAAAAGATCTGTTCCCATGAGAACAATTAGTATAGATATTATCATTTAAGACCCTATCTCTTCACTATATTTCAGGTTACTTCTTGTAAATGATGCAATGCTTCATAAGAACAAATAATTAATTATAAAGTGTTTATCTCATGTGGTGCTAAAGGCTTTGCATTTCTTATCTCATTTTATAATCACAATAAGCAAGTATTTACAAGTAACAATCTTAGCAGATACTTGAAATGTTTTTTGAATTGATTTTATTGCATTACAGATATATAAATACTCTCATTTCTCTGGTATGAGAAACTGAAGCTGTAATGAGTTATGAAAGGGGGTAAGGATAAGGATAAGTGAGAAAGGAAAAAAAATGATGGTTAAAAAAACAAAGAAGCAAAATTATGTAATGATTTTTAGTGGGAAAAATTAGATTTGGAAACTCTGTTTTATTCCCACAATTCATCGTTTTTCATAATGATTTTTCTTCCTTATCACCTACTCCCTATCTTTTAATTATCCTTTTCCAGCACCTATTTATTTCTGTATAGTGTGTTACTTCAACCTAACTTGGTATATAGAAATAGGGTGAGATAAAGTGTTACCCCGATTAACTCTCAGTCTTTGTTGATGTGGCTATGGCCCAAGAGACATAAAAAGGACAGGTGGCTGGTTCTAGTTTCTTTGGTTCATTGAATTATTTCTTGGATGATGGAGGCCCTAAAATGCTATCTTTTCTATTCAAGACTGATATTAATGAACTACAAAAAATGAGAACTTATTCCACTTTTCAGTAACATCTGCCTCACTTGGGCACACCTGGCCTAAGTAGATAGATTTTTAAGAGCATTTTATTAGCATACTGAAAATCCCCATTAAACGGTAGACTAGAGACCTCACGAAGTCAGACACTAGATTGAAAACTGTGCCTCATAGACTTCAAAGGATAGGCCTAATACGTTTTTCTCACCTCTAATATCAGTGATTCTATTATATTTAGCATAACTTAATTCTTTCAGTATCTCCAAAATGAAAATTTATTACACTTGGTGAAGTTTTTTGAAAGCACGAGGGGCAAAGTCATATTTAATGAGAGATGAGATGACTTTAAGTGCCATGGTGTGCTCCTAGAAGGACTCAAGTCATCCAAGATTCTAGAGACTCTGCCCCAAGGACTCTGATGGTAACATAGGTATTGAGTGTCTTTGGATTTTAACACCAGAAAAGACTTTTAGGGGAGGGGTGTGTCATGTGGGAACCAAATATACCTAATACTTTAGGATATTTATATTAAGTTATAAAAAGGTTGCGAATATAACAATTTTCAGGCAAAAATAGCACTTATTTAAATTTCTTTGGTAAATAATATGCTTTTAATGAATTACCTTGTTTGGAATTTTGGTTTCAGATAAAACAGACAAAAGCATACCTAGATAAAATTAGGATTATTATTTTTTTTAAATTTTATTTTTCAGACAGGGTCTCGCTTTGCATTCAGGCTGGCCCTGAGCTCACTCTGTAGCCCAGGCAAGCTTCGAACTCAGCAATCCTCCTGCCTCTGCCTCCCAAGTGCTGGGATTACAGGTGTGGGCCATCACACGCAGCCTTGTGGTATGTGGTAGTGATTGCTGGTGGGCACACATCACCAGACCTGGCATAATGTTGTCTGTGGTTACCAGGGATCAAACCAGGGACCTTGCACTTGCTAGGCAGGTGTTGGAATCACTGAGCCAAATCTCTGGCCCCTAACATTATTTCATGTTCACAGCAACAACAACAACAACAACAACAACAACAACAACAACAACAACAACAAAAAGACGAAGAAAGGAAGAAAAAGAAAAAGAAAGAAAAGAAAATCCCTGTAGTAATGATTTAGGATTTAGTTTAGGATTTTATAATGTTTTACATCTTTTCTTTAAAATTCTGGATCTGTGCCAAAGTTCAGGTTCTACTCTATCAGTTGTATTCAATAAAACAGTAAAAATCAATTCAAGTCATATATTCTACAAGAACACCTAAATGCATGGAAACATTACTGAGTTAAAGCTTTTTTTTTTTTTTTTTTTGGCAGTTCTCCTTCAAATTGTGTCCAAACCACTTTGTTTCACTGTAGAAAAAAGGAAGCTGTAGTTTCTTTTCTTGGCAGGTGAAGGTAGAACTACACGGAGAGGAGCTTCTCCGGCAGGGTCAGGGGTGTGACGGAAGCTGGATGACAGATGACATCACTACAAAGAGCAAGGCTACCAACTGGCTTTGGAAATCAGTACAAGCTGCTGTTCAGTTTGTTATCCCTCCACTCCAAAAAGCTTAGTGATAATGAAACAAGCAAATAAAATCTCTAAACCCCGTATCAGATGTAGTCTAGTACTTCCTGTAACGTTAGAAATACTCTGTGCAAATCAGTGTCCAAACTCAAAGATGCCTTGTTTTATGTAACATGTCTTTTTGCCATGGCTTCTCTCAGCCAAAGGGTTGTTTCTTTTATGTTCATAGGAAATATAAATTGATTTAGTCTAGCTTTCCCTTGCACGTGGAAAAAAGTATACATGGCCTTTCAAATGAGCCAGTCACTTCTGAATAAGGTCATCCATTCAACTGAAGCAAGATTGCTTTCAGAAGTACACAATAGCCCTGTACAGGGAGGCAAGCATTTTGGCAGAAGTAGTCTATATCTGAATGCTTTTTGCAAAATCCTTTAACATTAACTCAAACAAAACAACCCTGGAAGTGTTTCATTTTGCCAAGTGGCTACTAACCTTAGATAACTACACATGTGTGCGCGCACGCACACACACACACACACACACACACACACACACACTTTTTTCTAAGGGGGACTAAGGATAAGCATCACTTTCTGTCACCATATATTAGCTGTGTATTGTCAAATTTACATAAGGTTAAACATAATGCCACTTTTGTTTCATGAAGAAAATAGTCTACTTAAAAAAAATACCAGTAAACAAAATAGGAACAACTAAAACATGATGGACAAATTAGTATCTTTTACTATTATTGATTATAAATATAAATATTTGGCATTTTTCTCTTTGGTAATTCCTTCATATGTTTTTCAAACTGCAAACCTTTCGATGATGTTGGATGTTGTATTTATTGAATCCTCAAAAATATATGTTTTTGTATTCTTTGTTTCAGTTTTTTTTTTATCTTCTGTAGGTGCTAAGATATCTGTTTTTCTGTGGCTTTGCTTCAGTCTGTTTCACACACATATTTATTTTTTATTACTCCTTTTCAAT
This sequence comes from Thryonomys swinderianus, assembly GCA_004025085.1. Lineage (NCBI taxonomy): Eukaryota > Metazoa > Chordata > Mammalia > Rodentia > Thryonomyidae > Thryonomys > Thryonomys swinderianus. The sequence goes on along the minus strand of PVIC010023264.1, from coordinate 2,405 downwards.
ATGATTAGAAGTAAGGCCAACCACTTATTAAGTTTCATTTATATATATTGAATTACATTAATGTAATAATGGAAATAGAAGATTTTGATTTTAGAAAAAGGGAGGAGGGAATTCAAGGACTGGATTTTTTTATAAGGATATTGGAGGTTTTGAAAGAAATTTTGTCTCAAATACAGTGGAAAATGAGCTCCTCAAGAGGAGGGGTACATGGAGGTGCCAGTGAGATTATTACATGCATCACAAAGTGAGTACCAAAGGAAGAGAAGATGAAAGCAACGTTGTGGTGAGGAATGGGGACATGGAGATGGTAGGAGAATGTCCAGAGGTTCAATATTGCAGGAATATAAAGTATGGAAAAGAAACGTGAAGAGAAAATGTTGAAGTAATCAGATAGTAAAAGAATTTGTCCATCAGTATAGTTTCGTTTTAAACTTACACATGTCAGAGAGGTTTACAAGGTGTTATATAATGGTTTGGCATGTCTGTGCAGATCTTTAGAATGATTATCCAGCTGTTGTGCTGTGGCCGCTGAAGAATGGTACAAGGGGGACTGTGGAGGTTTTCCTAAGGAAGGTGCCAATGGAGTTGAAGGTAGCTGACTCTTTTGAAAACTGTTGTGGAGTCAAATTGAAGAAAGTTGGTGAACCCCTGGATAAGGGGAAAGGGAAAGCTGGTAGAGAGTTACTGCCTAGTCAGAGGATTATCCAGATTCATGGGGACTGGTTACACTAAGATCAAAGATAAGTGAAGCCACCAGGCGTAGTGGCTCACGCCTGTCATCCCAGCACTCGGGAGGCAGAGGCAGGAGGACTGCTGAGTTCGAGGCTTACCTGGGCTACATAGTGAGCTCAGGGCCAGCCTGAACTACAAAGTGAGACCTTTTCTCAAAAAAAAAAAGATAAGTGAGGATGAAGATGAACAGGGTTAGCAGGAGAATTTCTGGACAGTTTTAATTCATGGGATTGTAGGAGACTCAGGATTATTCTATAAACTGTTGACTATGGAGTCTTTAGGGAGAAGCATAATGGTGCTAGAATTTATAAAGCATTAGGCATTTGAATGATGAGTAAGGCTGTGTGGAAAATATATACTATAATAAAAGCTTGTGATAAAACTGTAGAGGTATAAACATACTTAAGAATAGACAGGAGAAGAGGAGAGATCGAAGAGAGCATAGTAGAGGACTTAAGAGAGCCTTCTGGGATAGACTTCAAAAGTTAAGAGATTCTAAAGAATCACTGATTTGAAAAGAAGCAACTAAAATTCACTAGAGAGCTAAAGAGATACATAAGATTAACATTCAAATATTGAAGCATTTTATATTATTTTATTTCAGAGGAAAATTAGTTGAATCCACAGTTCAAGTGTGCAATTTGGGTTAATGCAAAAGTATTTCTATGTTAAACCAGAGGCTAAAGGGTTGAAAAGATTAACAGAGGAATATCTTCTTGGCACATATTAAAAAAGTCTGTGGCGTTGGGTCACTGAAAAACATGACGACAGAAGAGTAAAGCTGGAAAACTCGAGAAAACCTAGCATCTGTATAAAGTAAGTTCTGCACTTAATTTTACATCCCTTTGTTTAACTACTCTCTGCCGACAGTGGTTTTGTAGGGTTTCTGGCGTGTTCCTATAAATATTTGTGCACTGAACCTGCTTCTTTGATTAAAGAGATTTTTTTAAATGAACATATCTTGCCAGATTAGATTGGCTATTGTTTTTTTTTCTGTAGGTACATGTATCCAGTCCGGGTGAGCTCCGCATATGAGATTCCTCTCATCTCCGTGGCTTCTCTCGGGCATTACCGTGGTACCCAATTAGGGTGTTATTCAAGAGTAGGAAAACAGGAAACTTACAATCATCTAAATCTCTGAAGATTTTCATGGAGGTTTTAAAGAGGAAGATGTAAAAGTACCTGTTCAGAATCAATTGACAGTCCTCAATGTCTTCTTTATGTAGCAAAAAAGAGAACATTCCTTACCATGGCAGAGACTGGGAAGAGTATGTCACTTTTAAGAAACCCGAGCTCTTTCAGGATGTTAAAATCAAATGAGGTGTGAATGCACACACTCACCTCTGGCTTGGGTCAGGTAAAAGGGAGCTAGGAAAGCACAAGTCTTCAGCCGCCTTGTGTGCTGTAGCAGCCTTTTGTGGAGTACAGCAGGGAGTGGTTCTTAGAGTGAGCTTTAGTAAAATGCAAATACTTTCCCAGTCATGCTTAAGGATAATGTGATTATATCCCTTATTTTGACTCAAGAAACAACAACAAAAAAATTTCATTTTCTTAGTCTTGATAGTAATAAATAGAACAGAGATGGAGATAATAGAAAAAAGGAGGATAGCCTATATGAACACTATATTTAACCTGAGGAAGGGTGTGAGATGCGTATCTCAAATATAGGGAAG
>PVIC010023263.1:0-26164 GCA_004025085.1 Thryonomys swinderianus | reverse complement strand
CTCTCTCTCTCTCTCTCTCTCTCTCTCTCTCTCTTTCTTTCTTTCTTGACAGGGTCTCACTTTGTAGTTCAGCCTAGCCCTGAGCTCACTATGTAGCCCAGGCAAGCTTTGACCTCAGCAACCCTCCTGCCTCTGCCTCGCGAGTGCTGAGATTACAGACGTGAGCCACCACGCCCAACATTGTGGTGTGTGGTAGTGATTGCTGGTGGGTGTGAGTTGCCATGCTTGGTATTGTGATGTGTGGTTACTGGGGATCAAACCAGGGTCCTTGCGCTTACCAGGCAGGCTCCAGAAACACTGAGCTAAATCTCTGGCCCGACCATAGATCTCTTTACCCCTTATTTCATGTCCAGGCCACTTAGGGGAGGTAGCACTCACACCCTTAATCCTAGAGACCTTGAACCTAGCATTGTACCATGAATCAATGCCAGCATCACACTCTAGGTCCAGCCACCTCTGAAAAAGCCCCACCTATGACTGCATGAAGCTTCGTGGGGGTGGGCAGCTATATACGAGGCATAACAGGTAGATTATTTTCCTCAATTTATTTTCTCTGCAGCTTATTGTAGAAATTCTGATAGGGGTTTTGGAAGGGTTGGGATTAAAGCTGAGAATTTATTACTTCCGGTAGAATGTGTTTATCAGAGCAAGGTATCTTCTTCAGCCACGAAATACTTTAAAACCAATTTCAGAGAAAATAGTCATGAGAACAGGTATGGTAAAGAATTAGAATCACTAAAGTAGGATTTTAAACAATTATGAATGTATTTTAGCTTCATTTTCTCAAAGAGTGAAGAATGACTTCTCTGAAAAACACAATAATTGCCACTCAAAATGTCTTGTACAGTTTTTATAGGGAACAGATGGCCAAGGGCAGAGTAGGCAGGAATAATAAGATGTGAGTTATTAAACATAAGGTGAAATACAAGTACCAGGCTGTCTGGTCCTTGGTGTTTCACGTTTTGGCTGAATCACATTACAGTCCAAATTTGGGGTAGGTGTATTGACACAATGACCTTGTGCTGACTGATAAGTAAAAGTGTGGAGAAACCAGAGCCTTCCTAAAGCCAGCGATGCTGGGGTTTGCCCTGGAGTCCAGCACATGTATCTTCTCTCTCTCTAAATATGGAACTACACAAGCTCCTGTGAGCTCAGTTTGCACCACAGCTCATTGCTTACTTCTGCTAAACAAAGGAAACCACAAGGAAGACCATCGTATTCTGGCAAGCAAGGAAAAGAAAAAGGCTTGCTTGTTAGGAGCAGATCTCCAAAAGATTCTCCTGTGCCCTTGCTAATAGTGTAAGATGTGGGACCTATTTTATGTGATGTATTTATTGGTGAATATACTAGTGTAGTGATGTATATTCTAAAACATACAGAAAAATGAAAAAAGCAGGGAAGGTTAAACACAAAGATAATTTTTCTAGGAATAATCCTTTTTGTTCTTTCTATAAACAACACAGAAGGGATGATAGAAATGGTAAATGATTAAATTAAAAATGCATTACAATAAAAGACACATTTGTTACAGCCCAGTCTTGGAAACACCCCAGATGCCCATCAACTGGAGACTGGATAAAGAAGGTGTGGTTTTTTAAATAAAATGGAGTATTACTCTGCCATAAAGATGACAAGTTTCATCATTTATGTGCAAATGGATATGCCTTGAGGACACACTAATAAGTGAAATAAATGGATCACAGATTTGTAAATACCATATTTTTTCTCTGGTATGAGAACCTGTCGATGTAAATGAGTTCTAGAATATATGATAGATTTTGTGAAATAGGAAATATTCAAAGGGAATGTGGTAGGAGAAAGTAATGAGGGGAAAGAATAAATATGATTTGGAAAGAAAAAGAAAGAACATGTATATAGGGGGTCAGGGGTTGCGAGTGGGTAGGGATTTGGGTAAAATTGACAATTCATGTCATATACTGGTACAAATTCCCCAATGTTGAGTGTGATTGTGAGCTGTATATAAAATGTACCAATGAAGAACTCAATTAAAAATGCATTATAATAAAAGACACATTGCCATTAATTTCCCTCCAAATACTCCCCCTCACTTCAAACACTTGTGTACCGTACTCTTCCACTTTCCGAAGCAGTTCTGGGAATCCTCTTCTGTGAGTGCCTTTACGAGGTGTGATAAAAAGGTTGGGTGGACGCCGCTGCTGAGTGCCGTGCAAGGGCAAGGGAGGCTCATAAAACTGTGACAGCAAGTCCTCGTCCGCCCTAGTTACTAACTCCTGCACTGTGCGATTTCTAGCTCTTCCTCACGTAAGGTATGTTTTGAGTTGATTTAGGACATAGAGATAGCTACAGTCGAGCAACCAAAACACAAAAGAGGACTTCTAGGACTGCTTCAGAAGTTGACAAGAAAATGACAAGAGTCATTTTCATATTTGTTTGACTGTCTGTTTGCTTCGATGTTGGTTTTAAAGTGCTTTGTGTCTGAAGGACTTGGCCCTCACAGACTCTGACAGAAGGGGTGTGTGGTTAGCTGTATTCCTGAGTGAGGAACCTGTGTTTCTGCCCCACCCACCAACACACAACAGTTTATTGTTTAAATGTTTCTGGTAAATAATCCTCTTCTTCCTGCATAACAATCAGTCCTGCAAATGAATCTCAAGATTTTGCATGAAGAGAAGAAGCCCATAAAGTGCTATTTTTGAAGATTTAAAATATAGGTGAGAATGCTTTTCCCAGAAATTCACAGATTGTAGATGGGAGGGCTACCATAAGTGGCAAACTTAAGTTTCTGCAATAAAATTCGAAGACAATGGACTCATGTACAAATACTCTTCTTCAAAATGAACTTACTTGCAAAAACTATGTATAATCTTTTGAAGTGCCATTACTTTTTCACTCATAAAAATGCTACTTCTTTCTTGAAAGGACAGGTTTTTCATTTGAAAAAAATATATATTCTGATGTAAACAGTCACTTTCCATCTCAGAAATCCCAGCAAGTGTAGAATACTTCCATTTTTGTAAGGGAAAATTATATGATACATGTTTAACCTTGACAACTTTTTTTTTTTTGAGACAGGGTCTTACATTGTAGTTCAGGCTGGCTCTGAGCTCACTATGTAGCCCAGGCAAGCCTGGAACTCAGCAATCCTCCTGTCTCTGCCTCCCGAGTGCTGGGATGACAGGCGTGAGCCACCACGCCGGCAACCTTGACAACTTTTAAGAGTACTTTGCCAGAATAACCAGTGCACCTCAATATGGTAAATATTTTTATGATTATTTCCTGTTTTGGTGCTGAAATTGTAAAGATTAGATAGTGTTGAAGTTCTTACTTAGAGCTTCTTAATAAAATTAATCATGACAATAGGTTAATGTCCTGTAGATACTTTATACTTTTAGCTTCCAGTTCTTTGTTACAGTATTTTGTCTATGAGTCACTGAGTAAATGAATTCTTATGTCTGGTGCTTTTAAAACTTACCACGAGCTTGGTGTGGGCACATACTTGATTCCAGTTATTTGGGAGACTGAGGCAGAAAGATTGCAAGTTTGAACCCAGGTTGGACAACTGCTCTAAAGAGAGAGGAGAGACAGAGAAAAAGGGAAAGAGAGAGCAAGAGCGAGATACCAGGGATTTAATTCAGTGTAAAGGTCCCAGGTTTATTCCCAGTACAGGAGTAAACAAAGCAAAGCAAAGCAAAGCAAAACCCAACCAAACCAACCAAACAACGTCTTATCAAAGTAATTGTATTTTCAGTAACTTGAACAGTTTTCTTATAGACTCTTACTTTTTATTAAAGAGATAATTCATATTTCAGAGTGTGTCTCTACACTCTCACCAAAAATGGAGTTTTTCTCTCTTTTTCTGGTATTTTATGATCACATAAAATCTAGCTATCATAAACTGAACCATGGAAAGATCTGTACTTTAAGTGTACGCAAACTTTCCCCACATTTCATTTGCTCTAAGATACTTGTCTTCTTAAAATATTCATCAGTCTTCAATGGTTTTACTCATAAGGAATTCATTTTAGCTTTTTGCATTCTTTCTCTGTTATTTCTGCCATTTTTCTATATTAATTATTGCATATTAATTATCTAGAACAGTGAGTTTCTCTTATTTTTTTAAACCATGGTAATTTTTATAGTAATGCATTTCTTTTACTCTTAAGAAATCTTGAAATGGCCTTAATTTTAACATCAAGTTTGGTGAAATTTTGTAAAGGACTGAAGTAGAATATAGGGTACTGTAAACAGATGAAAAATTGCTAGTATTTTGGTGAGTGGCAGACATTTAGGGTGAAAGTTACGGTCAATGCTAGTGAGTATAAATTCATGTTTCAGTACTTTCTTACTAATTTGGAATTGGTAGCCTATCAGTGTTCTTGGATTGGACGTGCTTTTTATTTCATGGTGTGACTGAAAAATCATTCATGTGAAGTATGTTCTTTCATATGCTTGTTAATATTACCTTTAGTTTGAAATTTCTTTCCCAGACTCTTGGAGCCATTGGTCTGTGTATTTGTTAGCAGCCTTCCCTTGCTAGGAAGAACAACATGTGCAGTTTAAAGGCGATTTATTCTGGCTCATGATTTCAGAGGTTCCCAGTTACATGTGAGCAGCTCCAAGGCTAAGCATGATAGAAGGGTGTGTGGAGAAGAGCTGCCTACTTCATGGCAGCCAGGAAGCCAAGAGCAGGGAAGCAGCACCAGACAGAAAGGGGCCAGTCTCAGATGTAGGCCCCAAGGTCATGTCACCACGACCCACCCTGACCAACTGCAAGTGTGCCTTACTCATCTCCTGGGTGTCTCTGATGCCGGTCAGATTGACCATGGAGTGTAACCAAGATAGATCAGTTTGTGGAGCTAGTGTCACTAGAAATTCATGGTTACCATTCACGGTCCATTTCAGGGGATGCACAGAAACGCTGCCTGGGCATGATATGTTGGGAAAGGGCTGTTAAGGGCCCAGGCATCCAGCTCTCAAGATGACTCACGGAGCATTGCTTTGACTGGAGGCTGCCATGTCAACATGTGTGTGAAGTATTATTTAAAATAAATAAAATCAGAGCTTTTCTTATTCTCCTCCTTGCTATGTGGATCCTCTGAAAACCACTATACTACATGCCACCCTTTAGCTTGCTGTGTGCCTGTCTTCTTAAGAGAAGTCTCTCAGAGAAAGTACAGCAGTAGGACCACAATGGAGGACGGCAGCCAGGCTGGGCCTAGAGTTTGGGTGTGGGGTGGTGGCTGGTGGTGTGGGGGACGATGAGGGGCACTGAGTCTCCCCGACTATTCCATTCAGAATCCTCCTGCGGCTCACTCTCCACTTTCTCTTGATGTCTGTCTCTGCTGTTCAGCTGGAGCTCCTGGAGGGCCAGGCCTCTTTCTGGTTGAGGCAAGGAATGAACTGAGGCAAAGTTTCACCATGCTTAAAGTTGTCCTTCCGTGGGTTTCAGAAATATTCCTACTCTGGCCTCACATCTGAGGTAATAGGGGTTCCTTGTATGTGTACAAAACGAAAGTGGGATAGGGAGATATAAACTTATTTATTTTTGTAGTGCTGGGCATGGAACCTACGTCCTTCTCCAAGGACTTGGCACTGTGCTCCATCCCCGGCCCTCTTTGTTCTTTGGTGAGGTTTTCCTGATGCACTGTCCCCTCCCTGCAAATGCTGGTGAGGATGACTGAGCTGGGGCAGTCGGGGCTCTGAGGGCCAGTTGCTCTGGAGCTCCTGCAATAACTGTTGTCTTTTATTGCTCTCATTACAGATGCGTAAGCCATGGAGTTGAGCTGCAGTGAAGTTCCTCTTTACGTAAGTCCCTGAGGGTTGGGATTCCAGTCCGTGGAGACTTTTCCTAACTTGAACCATGTGCCTGAAGTGAGGAGATATGTTTTGTTTGCTATTGAGAACAACACACTGAACATTACAAATATTTGCATAGAGCCTTTAACAACTTGTTGGCTCTTGTTTCCAACATCTGAGTTTTAATTATATTTCCTTTAGAATAATATCTTTATATAATTTCTAGAATCATAAACACTCAGTTCCCTTGTAAGAATAAGTTTTGAACATATTTTTTTATGATGATATCCAGTGATAGTGATAGTCAAAAATATCTCTGATTTTTGGTGAGGGCATGGCTTGGTGATGACTGTGTCTAAAAGAATGAAGTAGAAACTCAAAAGGCAGAGTGCTGGGACACATGTGAGGAAATGGGGGCTCAGGGACAGACACTCAGTGAGATTTCTGGGGTCAAAGGAAGATTCTGATTCTGAGACCAGTTCCTTGGTGCAAAAGGGAAGGAAACTGGTTCCTCACACACTAACTGGTGGATGGTCTCATCTTTGCTCCTCCACTAGGAAGGAGGCTTGGTGGGTGGAGGGTTTAGACAGGTGGGTATGGGTGTGTGGAGTAGCTATGGTTTAGAACCAAATATTAAGAAACTGGAGGAAGATTCAACTAATAAAGATATATTCATCCATCTCCCACACTTACCATCCAGCCAGTATGCATCTCCACCCTTCATCCACACCCTACATAGCCTAGTCTATTCTCAGGGGGAAGATGTGATAATAAAATAATTGGACTTCAGAATAATGACTAAAGCTGCCTTTTACCGAGTGCTTTATAGTCCTCTCTCTAGATTGTGATTTGCAGAACATAAGACGTACTTGGGGGCCCAAGTGTAATTAAAGATAAAAAAAGACTGGCTGGAGGTGGGATTGTAAAGCATTCTTGAGTGTTACTTTCTGTGAGGATGCCTTCCTGTTTCTCTGTCTTAAAACAGGCAGCTGTCAAACCTATACATGATATAAAACATTGTACTCAATCAACATCCTTGTGTGGCTCTTTGAACATAGACCTATTAGATTAGACTCAGACTAGCTGAAGAGGTAATAATACACCATGGCTAAGGAGATGACACTTGCATGAATCAAATACACAAGGTTTTTATATTAAAAATATAACCATTAGAATAAAAATGGAAAGTACAGGGCCGGAGATTTAGCTCAGTGGTTTGGGCACCTGCCTAGCAAGTGCAAATTCCCTGGTTTGATCCCTGGTAACCACATACAACAATACTGGCTGTGATGACTCACACCCACCAGCAATCAGCACCACATACCACAATGCTGGGTGTGGTGGCTCACGCCTATAATCCCAGCACTCGGGAGTCAGAGGCAGGAAGATTGCTGGGCTCCAGGTTTGCCTGGGCTACATAGTGAGCTCAGGGCCAACCTGAACTACAAAGCAAGACCCTGTCTCAACAAAAAAACATAAACAAAAATGAAAAGTACAGAATAGTACTAAGAAAATATGTGAGACTCCTGCTCCATGTAATTATTGTATTGAGATGTTAATATGTCATTTCTACAGTGTCTTTTTTTCTCATTGAATTCTGAATGTAGGATGTCCTTAATATTTACTGTATACTGGCAAATATTTTATTCTGCAATCTTGGTCACAATGGTTCATATTTCTATCACTTCATCTTACTTAAGTTGTTTGTTTTTTACTTATTCAATTACTTGTTTTTGAAGTGATTTCACCATGATTTGGTGCTAAAAGTCGAAGCCATTATGTACAAAGAGAGACATGTAAACAGAAGTGTGACACATGATGTTATATGTGAATTAATTTAAAAGAGCTTATTGGATAAGTATAAAATAAGATTGTACATAATTAAATATGTCATACTTAGAATTTCCCTTTTTAGTGGAATATAAAATGCTTATTATATTTTATGATTTCTCAGATGAAAAACATTGAATATATTTTTCATAAGTGACTTCTCCTCCTTACATGGCTTGTGTCCCATTTTTCATACTTATCTTTGTTTTTTCATGGAAAAAATTACTACAAAATACCTTAGTCCAATCAGGCTATTTGGCCTCTTCCCCAGGAAGAAGTCAGGAGTATGCTATAACGAAAAGTAGTCTCAGACTAAATTTCACCAAATGAGAAATATGTATCCAGTGTATAAATATGTATCCAGTATACAAAATCTATGCTTCTGGGTTCATCTCTGTGTTTTGGGAGTCTTCAGTCTGACATCCTAGGACCCTCAGTTGGTCCTTGGGGACCACTGATTGAAAATATTTGGGAAAAATCTGCATCTGTGCTGAATATGTACAGATGTTTTTCTTGTCATCATTCCTGAAACAATATATTATAGTAACCATTTATACAGAAGTCACACTGCTTTAGGTGTTATAAATAATCCAGAGATGATTTAAGGTATATAGGGGGCTGTGTGTAGGTTCTATGCAAATACTATGCCATTTTATGTAAGGGACTTGAGCATCAATGGAATTTGGTAGTTGCAGCATCCTATGGATGCTGGGGGCAAATACTCATAGTACTTCCATGTTTCACCATACACTGATGCCCTGGAAAAATTTCATCACAACAGCCTTTTAAAAATATGTAAACAAGATTTGTCTCAAGGATAAGTAGATTCACTCACAGGCATGGTGGTGCTGGACTGTAATCCCTAGTACTCTGAGAAGCTGAAGGAGGACTCCAGGTTCAAGTCTAGTCTGGACAACTTAATATAAGTCTTAAATATAAAAAAGGCTGAAGGAGGACTCCAGGTTCAAGTCCAGTCTGGACAACTTAATATAAGTCTAAAATATTAAAAAAGGCTGAGAAGGTAGCTCAGTAAAAAGGCTCTGGTTCAACCTGCAAGTACTAAAAAAAATTGGATTATTTTAGTGGATCAATAATCCTGGAAGAAAAACAATGGTAGAAATCATTCTCCAATTTCTACCCACATCCTCAGGAAAGAGTACCTCATTCAAATGGATTTTATAAATGATTTTATCTCATTGACTATAAATTGCTTTGCCCAAATTTCGATAACATTCTTATAATTAAAAATACCTGTTTCTGAGTCACTACAGAGAATATTCCTAAAGATGATAGATATCTTTACACCTGTAAATGGGTTTTTTTTTTAGTTACCCATGTAACTTGCTTGTATCTATTAAGAAATCTTTCCATTTTTAAAAGAAGATTCCCCTTTTGTATTTTCCATGGTTGTTTTTACCTTCTACGATAACTAATATTTAAGGATTTCACTGTTTTGTTTTTTTGAGAGATGAGATTGAATTCCTGAAGCAGGTTTTTATCTTTGTTTTCTTGTGCCCAATTTTTGTTTCTTCCTGCTTGCCAGGATAATTTTAATTTGTATTATTTTGTTTCTATATAATATTTTGGGCTGTGTTGGCTTTCTTGTTCCACAGTTTAACAGAGGCTACATATTATATTATGAACACAAAGCAGGAACTTAAACTTGTTTCTGTTCTCCCAAGAATCTTTCTCAGAAGAAGGTGCAGCCTCTGATTATGTCTTGTGGTATAGACTTTGCTGGTGCATTTCTGTTTGCTTGTTTTAGGCGGAAGACCATGTCTTGGTCTTTGGTATGTAGGGATGTTCTTGTAATCAGCCACAAGCTCATTCTAATGTGTAAAATGCAGTAAACCACAGTGGTGGGTGAGCTGCTCCTGCAGGAAAAGAGAAACACTGGCAGTGTAAGAACAGGATTGGCAAGACTGGTGATGGAGATTTTTATATTGGTTTGCAGAACTTTGGGATGTGAGTACCATAAATCAAATTTGGAGTTTCTTAGCATCTGGCTCAAGGTTTCCTGCATCTGGCTCAAGGAGATCCCAAAGGCAAGCTCTAGAAAACCAGGCGGTTTGTTCCTAACAGGAAAAAATAGCAGCAGCCTGTGGTCTGTTTGATCGCAAGGCTGAATTTTCATCTGACTTCTTTTGGCACCCCTGGGGATCGAACTCAGGGCCTTGTGCTTGCAAAGTAGGCACAGTACCACTGAGCTAAACCCTCAGCCAGGTTAAATTTTCAAGTTCAGTCATCAGCTGGTATTAGGATGTATGTTTTAAGCTAGGAAGGATTCAATGTCGAGTCTCAGGAGACCTGTGAAACCCTGGAAAAGTGTGAATTAGGAACAGCGTAATCTGTCTCTAGGATACTTATTTTCATTTTTGAGCTTTCTAAGTGACTTGGCTTGGGTGCTTGAAACTACTTTACTAGAAGTTACCTTGACCTTATTTGGTTTTAGGTTATCAATCTTAGCCTTATTTTTTTTTTTTGAAAGAGGAATATGTTTTTGCGTTCACAAGGCAATTGTGCATTTTTAAAAGTGAACTTTAAAATTTATTTTTATGTTCCCTTTCCCTAAATTTTTGTGAATCAGAGAGTTGTTTAAAAAAAAATACAGGTTCTACTTATTTACCTACCCAAGATCTTCATTTTTTTACAATAGGTTTTACATAAAATGTAATTTAACATTAGTCTTCTGAAGATATCAACTTAGTGTTATGAATAAGACAGAAAAACTGTTTCTTAAGAAATTGTCAGTTCCAAAGGCTTTTTCCTCCCCTTTCTTCAACAAAAATGGTTTTGTTTTAAATTACTAAAGTAGCATTTATTTATTATAAAGACTATAACAGTAAGCAAAATTGTAAAGGATAAAGACGGTTTAAAATTTCTTTCTTTTTTTTTTTTTTGAGACAGGGTCTCGCTTTGTAATTCAGGCTGGCCCTGAGCTCACTATGTAGCCCAGGCAAGCCTGGAACTCAGCAATCCTCCTGTCTCTGCTTCCTGAGTGCTAGGATGACAAGCGTGAGCCACCATGCTGAGCACTGTGGTATGTGGTATTGATTGTTGGTGGGCGCGATTCTCCATGCCCAGCATTGTATGTGGTTACCGGGGATTGAACTCAGGGCCTTGCGAGGCAGGCGCCGGAACTACTGAGCTAACTCTCCGACCTAAAATTTCTTTTTTTTTTTTTTTTTTTTGCTTTTTGAGACAGGGTCTCGCTTTGTAGTTCAGGCTGGCCCTGAGCTCACTATGGTGCCCAGGCAAGCCGCAGCGAACTCAGCAATCCTCCTGTCTCTGCTTCCCGAGTGCTGGGATTACAGGCGTGAGCCACCACGTCCGGCATTGTGGTATGTGGTGTTGATTGTTGGTGGGCGTGTCTCCACGCCCAGCATTATATGTGGTTACCGGGGATCGAACTCAGGACCTTGCGCTTGCAAGGCAGGCGCCGGAACCACTGAGCTAACCCTCCGGCCCTAAAATTTCATTTTTGAAATAACTTCCTTTCACTTTCTGGTGACTGTCCTTTTAAGAATTTGCCTTGTATATGTATACACACAGTGCCTTGTGTATGTGAAATCCTATGGGCAAAGCGTTTTATTATCTTGGACATTCCTGCGCTCCTCCCTTATTCCATTCCTCCCCTTTCAGTCCTTACAGGTGACTCTTATGGTTAAGAGTCATCTGCTACGGTGGTTTCTGAAGCATCAGTATTCCCTGGGAATTTACTACAAATACATATTCTTAGACCTCACATCAGATTCACGAAGCCAGATGCCCTGAAGGGGTTCCAGCAACTGGTATCTTAGAAAACAAACCTTCAAGAGATTCCAAGATTTGTTAGTTTGAGAAGCATTGACTCAGCGTAAATATTTCTATATTTTTTCTGTACTCATATAATCCTACATACATATACATGCATATGGATGAAGTTCTGATAAATGATTTAAACAACTTAGATCCTATTAGGTAGATTTTTTATGTTTTACAGCTCAGTATGTGTTTTGTTTCTTTTCCGTTTTTTTTTTTTGCTGTACTGGGGATCAAACTCAGGACCTTGCCCTTGCCAGGCAGGTGCTCACTGAACTAAACCCCGGCCCCAATTTAGCAAGCTTTTAACTCCTCCCAGTGTGCAGGTGTAGCTTTAAGTTACTCTTTTTAATGAATAGATCTGGATCAAGATTCTTCCCTATTGATCTTTGTTTTGTTTCTTGGCAACAGGGGCAGTTCTCAGCAGATAGTTTTGTCATGTGCCCTGATAGATCCACACTTCTCTCTGTGGGGTCGCTCTTAGGAGTGGAGTCCCTCTGTGAGGGGTGCACTTATTTCAGACCAACTGTTTTGTAAATGAGATATAATGGTTTACATTTTATTTATGACTTATTTATAGAAATACTTACTGTCTAGGGGTTCATTTTAGCTTTAATTATGAAATTGAGGAATATCTTATTTTCACTTCTTAAAACAAGGTAAAGTGTGAAATTATGTATGTTAAGTTTATAAAAATTAAGAAAAGGAAATAAATTCCCTTTTTCATTCTTCCTTTTTTTCTTTTGGCCTGGCAGTTTATTTCTACTGCTTCTCAAATTCTGGCCCACTTGAGGATCTAGTCTCTGAGGATTTTGATAGTATATGCGGGAGACACATCTGGGAGCCTTGTGTTTGGATTCCTGCTCTCTTTGGCCCTCCAGTGTGTGGCACAGAGATGTGAGTTGTAGCAGTGGGCTGAGAAGAATATTTCTTTCTTTCTCAAGAGGCTACAGATTGTGTGACTGTTTAGCAGTGGAGTTTTTGTTTTAGTAGCCTATTGCTAGCTGAATCTAAGCTGCTTTCCTATTCTCTTAGCTTTTTCTGTTTATATTATTCTTTTATTTTGAGTCACGGTGTCCTGCTGTGTTTGGTCCTAAAGATAATTCACTGCTGCTAGTCTCACTGTGAGGTGTAAGCTGAGGTTTAGAGACCAGTTGTACTTAGCTGCTGAGGTGAACCCTCCCCCTCAGCCTTCCCTGTTTGCTTGGTCTTGGTGTAGGAATGCTTGGCCAAGCATGTGCCCCTTCTCCAGAGGCCTGAGGATAAGTCCCAGGTTGTCTGGGGGGGATCTTTGAGTCACAAGGCCATTTCCTAGCCCAGGGCAGCACTTCCTATTGAGGCGGTAAGTGATTTGGTGGCTTTGTTCTGTGTTCACCTGGCAGATAACATCTTCCGGACTCCCCCAGAGCCCATTGACTTCTGATTCCTGCTGAAGGAAATCCTGTCTTCCCAGCCTGCCCCTTCTTGGTGGCTCTGCATCTTGTATAGGCCGCCTGTGACTGGCCTCTTCTGACCGTTAGATCAGAGTTTTTGTCTTTGAGGGCTTTGCAGATCTATGCTTGGCCACCTCAGTTTGCCAGTGAGGAAGTCAAGTCCCCAGGAGGAAGAGAGATTTACATGACTAAGTTAACTCAGATGGTTTGGCACTGTTTTCAAATGCTGTACTGCAAGTCATAATATGCACACATATATGTGTATATATAATTTTTTTTTCTTTTTTTTTTTTGAGACAGGGTCTTGCTTTGTAGTTCAGGCTGGCTCTGAGCTCACTATGTAGTCCAGACAAGCCTCGAACTCTGCAATCCTCCTGTCTCTGCCTCCCGAGTGCTGGGATTACAGGAGTGAGCCACCACGCCCAGCAATATATAATTTTTTTTAACTTGGAAAGTTTGTAGAAGTTTCCACAGTAAGCCTGGGGGTATCCCACCTTCACTGATTGTTTAAAATGACTTCAGTCAATGTCTGGGTGTTTAAGGGCCCCATTTTGGCTCTTCCTGCCCTGTCCTTTGCTTTGAGTTTCTAACATGAAGAATAATGTTACTTCCTAGACCATTTTTTCTTCCATGAGATATTACTGGGACTACGTCTAGGCAAGTCTTGACCTTCAAAAAGCTCATTTGTGGGTTGGAGATTTAGCTCAGTGGTTTCAGTGCCTGCCTCGCAATCACAAGCACAAGGTCCTGAGTTGGATCCAGGTAACCACATACAGTGCTGGGTGTGGTGACTCACACCCACCAGCAATCAATAACACATACCACAGTGCTGGGCGTGGTGGCTCAAGCCTGTAACCCCAGCACTCAGGAGGCAGAGGCAGGAGGATTGCTGAGTTTGAGGGTTGCCTGGGCTACATAGTGAGCTGAGGGCCAGCCTGAACTACAAAGCGAGACCCTGTCTCAAAAAAAAAAAAATTCCAATAATTAGCTGTCATTTGTCCCATCAAGCTCCCAGCTCAAGTTAATAGAAACTTCATTAGCACAAAGGTTAGAGTGTATGCATGAGGGCATCATTTAGATGATGTCACTATACCTGATTTTGGTGTAGAGAGTAGAATCAGGAGGGCCTTTTGCCTGAAATCAAATGGTGGATCCCATGTTTACTTTGTGCAAAAAAATTTTTTTAACCGAACTCTGTTAACATTACTTGTATCTAGTTAAGCACAGCAACACACATACCTGAGTCATTGCTGTCTGTCAGGTTTCTCTGTATTTGCTTAATCATTAGCTGTGCAAGTTGCCTTTCTTTAGTGCTTCTTGCTTTCCACTGACTTTTGTATTCACTGTGCCTGGCCATACTTTTATCTCTTTACCTTTTCACTTTTTTTTTTTTTCCGGTGGGGCAAACAGATGCCAAACCACCGCATTCTAGCAAAGAGGACTATGGGAACTATTTTCCCCTCTCTGTCTGGTGGCTACAAGATGTCAGTTCTTGTAACATCCTGAACTCTAGCTGCTGCAAGAGATTGCTTGAGTGTTCTGGCAGGAGTGTAGGGTAAAACCTTTTCTCAGATTTGAGGAAAGCTTTGACTTAGAAATGTCTATAAATCTTCCCCTAACTTCATCCCTATCACATTCCAAAGGAAACAATCCCTCTCTTCTCCTTTATGGTGCTCCCCATTCCTGTCATTAGTAGCTGACTGGCATCTTGGGAAAAGCCTAAAGGTAAGATACACAGCCATAGAAAACTGCCCTCAGAATTAGTCCAGCACCCAGCTTGGGAGGAATTTCTTTGCAGGTGCTGTGGGAAAATAAGCACCAAGTATTCTTACAGTCTGATATCATTCACTTCCTGTCTTGCACTGACACCCAACAATTTTGGGTGATGTACACCCTTATTTATTTATTTTTTACAGTACTGGGAGTTGAACTCAGGCTTTTGTGCTTCCAAGATAGGTGCGGTACTACTTGAACTAAATTCCTGCTCCAGCCTTGTATTTTTAATAAAGAAGTTGAAGTAATTGACATTTTTTGATTTACTTGATTTTAAAAAAATATATTGCTAGCAAAGCATAGATTTTAAGCCTGATGATATGAGTTGTCCACTTGGAGAACCATCAGTAGAAGAAACAAGGTCTGACCCAGTTAAAATGTTTTATTTGCATATTGTAAAAAGAGTGCTCTTCTCACAGGCATGACTATAGCCATATAACCTTATAACAATGCTCCTTCCCACCAAGGACATGGGTGTTTTGGATAAGTTGCATTAGTTCTTACCTCTACTTTCCTTTCCATAATTTGGCACAGCCTGACTATCCTACTATGAAAAGGCACTGATTTTTTCTTCTTTAATATATGGTGTCTTCGAAAAAAGAATAGGAAACAACACCTAGGCCCATGCACTCCTCAGTCCATTTGGGAGCTGAAGAGACAATGAGGACGTGATAATTTCAGGTAGGAAATTATGTGTGAGGACAGTGGTAGAGAATGGTGTGTATGTGTGTGAGTGTGTTTGCATGTGTGTGTGTGTGTGTGTGTGTGAGATGAAGTAGAGTGATCTAGGATCTCCCAGAGTGTATACAAATACTGGGATCAGAAAGCATCAAGTCCCTGAAAGTGGCAGTGAACTCATGTTTGAGGCCAGCGTGGTCATGCAATGTGAGGCAGAGAAAGACAGGTCAGAGGTGGATGGGGCCAGGTCATGACAAGAGCTGGTTGCCCAGGTAATATAAAGGCAGTCACTGGCTGATGGCTGGGGAGAGGCTCTGCAGAGAATCTGAGTAATCTCATTCATACTAAAGAAGTGCGCTTTGTCTGGGAGGCTGAGGTAGGAGGTGGTAAGTTCAAACAGCTTGGGCAACTCAGCAATGCAGGCAGACCTTGTCTCAAAGCAAAATATTAATAAAAGCGGAGGGATGTAGCTGAGTGTAAAGCTCTGTGTTTAATCCCCAGTAACACACACACATACACATACACACATACACACTCACACAGATGCACACACACACACACACACACACACACACATGCCTGCCCTTGGAGTTTATGACCTGTGCTGGCTCCTTTCTGGTGACTTCTGTCACTGTGCTCAACTCCCCTGTGGTGGGGTCTCCCTAGGGTGCTCCCCATCCGTTTTCTAGGCCATTGACGTATGGGTCTCACCAAAGCTCCTCTTTAAGGGCTTCTAGGAGCCTGTGTCCCTTCAGCACTGACCTCTGTTCCTCTCCTTTTCTCTTTCCACCTGGCTTGACTGCTGTAACTGCTTATTATTTAGTCTTGACTTCAAATCCAGATGATGATATTTTTAAAAACGTTTTTAAGTTCCCTCAAGCAGCCTCCTGCCTATCTTACTCATCTCCATTCTCCCGGGAATCTCCTGTGAAGTCTGAGCCTCCCTACTTCCTTTTCTTTGTCCTCATAGTCAGTCATCAGGACTTGCTGATGCTCCTGGCTGTCTCTGTCTGTCCTCTGCATGACACTAACTTAGCCCTTGGATTTTTGTCTTTGGTGTTGCCATTTTCTATGTGTTATGAATACTTTATTCTTCCACTCAAATATCTGCTCCTTCCTTGCATGCATCTCTCACTTCAACTCTCTGTTGTAATCAGACAAGTCCTCTCTCTGTTTTGCAAGGGCTGTCTTCACCATCTTCTTTCCAGAACTTTCTTCATGTTGCTCCTATTCCATCTCATTTCCAGGAATATCCCTAAGGTAAGAATGGGATGTAAAGCCCTGGGAAGGTTATTACTCTGGGCAGATGTGCGTTTGGTGCCTGTGCCTACTCTATAGACTGGATTAGCATTTGGAAGCTGCCACCTACCTCAGAGTGTGTGAGCAACACTTGGGATGTATTCTCACATCAAGGTGCCTTGGACACAGTCAGAAAATACATTGCACCTAAGCCTGGTGGCTCATGGGGCTGGACGTTCCAAAGGCAAGGCTAGCTCAGGGGGAGTTTCAGTTTCCTGCTTTTCAAAAAGTAGAAAAAAATTTAAAATGCCACTAATACTAGCATTCACATTTCAGCAGAAAAAATTATTTGGAGCAAAAATGTAAAGTGGGTCCAGTGAAGCAGCCTAAAAGACAGTTATGTTAAATATGCCTATTACATGCCAGATGCTACACAGTGTACCCTTCAATCACTTCCTATGTGTAGTTTTTATGAAATTGTGAGGTAGGAATTACTAGCCTCCACTTGTAGGTAGGGAGATTGTGGGATATGTCCCTCATGTGGCCCTTTACTATGGGCCAGAGCTGTGTTCCACCAGCAGCTCAGGAAACAGCTTGTGTGTGAACCCTGTGCCTTCTGATTCTCAGTCGAGAGTGCTTCATTATGGTCCAACCCCCTGCACACTGGGCACTCTGACTTGTTGGTTTCTTTGTTGTCTGTACAGTGTGAATTTCCCAGCAGGCGCATGGTCATCGCTGTCTCGGAATGATGTTGGAATGGTCATCACTATTATACTATTCATACTGCAGGTGTAGAGTAGTAAGGAAAGGTTGAGAAAGAGTAGTAAGGAAAGGCTACTGTCATAACTGTCAGTACATTTGGGGGATGGAGGAGTGTGTCCCAGAACTTGAGACCTAAAGACATTTTGCAGATGCTATAAGGAATATATTTTACAAGTGAGGTAGCTTTTACAAAATAGAAATTCTTAGCTGAAACCTAAAATTTAACAGCCAGGAAGTTCTGATTAAGTACAAGTGAGTGGGAAAAGTTTACTTTTTTTTTTTTTTTGAGGCAGGGTCTCGCTTTGTAGTTCAGGCTGGCTCTGAGCTCACTATGTAGCCCAGGCAAGCCTCGAACTCAGCAATCCTCCTGTCTCTGCCTCCCGAGTGCTGGGATTACAGGCGTGAGCCACCACGCCTGGCACTGTGATATGCGGTATTGATTGCCTGGTGGGCGTGAGTCTCCATGTCCAGCATTGTATGTGGTCACCGGGGATTGAACTCAGGACCTTGCGCTCGTGAGGCAGGCGCCGGAACCTCTGAGCTAATTCTCCGGCCCAAGTTTACTTTTTTTTTTTGAGACAGGATCTCACTTTGTAGTTCAGACTGGCCCTGAGCTCACTATGTAGCCCAGGCAAACCTTGAACTCAGCAATCCTCCTGTCTCTGCCTCCCGAGTGCTGGGATTACAGGCGTGAGTCACCACGCCCAGCATTGTGGGGTGTGGTACCAATTGCTGGTGGGCGTGAGTCACCATGCCCAATATCATATCATTGTATGTGGTTACTGGTATCAAATTCAGGACGTTGTGCTTGTGAGGCAGGTGGTGGAACCACTGAGCTAAATCTCTGGCCCCCAAAAGTTTACTTTTTAAAATAAGGTTCTTAGCCAGGTGTGGTGGCTCACGCCTGTAATCCCAGCACTCGGGAGGCAGAGACAGGAGGATTGCTGAGTTCAAGGCTTGCCTGGGCTACATAGTGAACTCAGAGCTAGCCTGAACTACAAAGCAAGACCCTGTCTCAAAAAAAAAAAAAAAAAAAAAAAAAAAAAAGGTTCTTGAAGAATTCCCTAATTCGGGGAAGATTTTCTGGCAGCCATGTTACGTTGACTATTTGATTTACTTTTAATCTTTATCCTTAACATTTTTTTACTAGTATTTCCCCTTACTCATATTACTTTAATCCACATCCTCAAAATAGAGTCCCTACCTTGCCTGTTAAGAACATGTTTTACTGCCTACAACATGCTTTCCGTGTTAGCTATTATATGAGGACTTTGAGTTACTGCACAGTGGGGTGAGAGCGTGGCAGGGGTCAGCAACGCGCCCTGTACACGCTGGTGCACACATTAGTTCACTAGGCATATTATGTGCCAAGTACTAAGTAAGGCACACTCTTTAGGGGAGCCTGCATCGGAGTTGGGTTCAGAGGGAAGAGGAGGATTAGCCAGGGGATGGACAGGAGAAGAATGCGTCAGGGAGAGGGCATGTCTGCCGATTTGGAAGGTGGATGGGAGGCTGCAGAGGGCAGCAGGTGGCCTGAGAAAGGCAAAGCTGGAGTGTCGCACTGCTGCGAAGGGCAGGGCCGGCTTCTGCGCCAGGTCTCCTGGCCGCCTTGCTGTACCACGTGGGATGCACTGTGCGCTGGCTGAGTTATTAAACTTCATTTGGCCAGCGTTTCCCTCTTAAATGCAAAGCAGAAGAACAGTGACCTTTTCTGACAGATGGTGAATTATTACAGGCAGATTTATCCCCGAGAGCGAGGGCAAGAGAGACAGACTGGCTCGGAAGCAGGTGCAGGTGTAGAGCGTGCCCCAGACGAAGGTTACCTTCTATAAGTTGCCAAAGACTTCTGTGCCATCTTGGCAGTGGAAAGGGAAGGTTGTGGAGACGTAGCATGTGGAAAAGATGTGTGTGGGCAAGCGGGGTGTGGGAGGTGCCGACCAGAGGGAGTTGGAAATCTGGGTCGCTAAAACGGAATCCATTTCAGCCTCTGACATAATCATTTATGGTTTAGAGTCTGGCAGTAGTTATTAAGTGGCTTTCTAGGGAGAGGAGCCATCCCTGCTTCTATTCCTTTGAGAACAGATAACAAAAAACCTACAGAACAAAATGAAGAGATTACTGAAGGTTTGGGGCAGATAATTTAATAAAGTTGCATCATTAATCTATTTAAATGTATTTGGTCACTCACAAATTAGATTTAAGAAAATTCGTGGCTCAAGCATGAAACGTGGATTTTGTAATTTAAACTCATTATAACATGTTGTATGGAACAAGTATTGGACAAAAACTGAACATAGTTTGCATGAATTGGGATACGAAGCTGTCCTGAGGACTAGTGGAACAAGCAACAGCTGAGTGACTTTTGAAAGGTCAGAAGGTCGAAATAGTAACTCTGACTCCTTGAAGAGTTACCAAATCATTTTCCATGATATCTATACTATTTTACATTTTCATCAACCATGCATGAGAGTTCTATTTTTTTCCATCTTTTTACCAACACATGATCTGCTTTTGTTTTGATTTGGATATTAGCCATATTAATAATGTGAAGTAGTCTGATACAGAGTTTTGGTAAAGATATTTAAAATGATTGTTTAGGGCAGGGGATTTAGCTCAGTAGTTCTGGCATCTGCTTTACAGACACAAGGTATGGAGTTCAGTCCCTAGTTAACCACATACCACAATGGAAGGCAAGGTGACTCACGCCCACCAGCAATCAGTACCACATACCACAATGCTGGGCATAGTGGTGCATGCCTGTAGTCCCAGCACTTGGGAGGCAGAAGAAGGAGGATTGCTGTGAGTTTGAGACCGCCTGGGCTACATAGTGAGCTCAAGGCCAACCTGAACTACAAAATGAGACCTTATTAAAAAAAAAAAAGATTGTTTACCAATCTCTTAAAGTAGGGATTCTGATCAAGGTCCCTCAAACTTTTCAATTGTAATGAGTCCTCACCCTACCACCTTCCACAGGGTGAGATACAAAAAGTTAATTTGTGGATCAGTTGGAGCTTATAGCTTTTATCCACTACTTCAGTATATTCTATTCCTGAGTTGAAATATCAACTTCATATGGTGAATTCAGACAACAAAGATTATTCTAAATCTGTGTGGAAATGTCAGAGTCTAAATGGCAAAATACATAAATATTTGTATTTCTAAAAAATTGTTAAATCTAATTAGAGAGTCAGGGATTAGAGGAGGGGTTTGGAGAGGTGATCTCTTAGTCAGCTGGCATCCAGACATCATAGGAGGGAAAATTCAACCAGCCAAGACGTGCAACTCAGTGTTTCATGGTTGAATTGGTGACATTGGGTCAAATTACCTGAAAAGTGCTTAAGACAAAATAAATTTTTATAATGTTTTGCAAATCAAATCAAGATGTTCTTTTTTTAGAGTTTGAGGTTCTCCCATCCTTACTCTACTGATCCTTTACTTTGATTCCTAGAAGGCAAGTCTTTATAAATATGGACAACAGGAAAAATAGAAGAAAGTCTTAGCCATTTCTTGGAGTGGGATGGTACTCAGGGTACTTCTTAGGCACTGGGCCTGGCCAGCCATAGGAGTCCTAGTAGGGAGGAGACATCAGATGGTCACAGGAGTCACTATTGTGTGACTTTTGTGACACTCACCCACTACTTTCAAGGCACCAGTGGAGGAAAGATTAAGTGTATGGCCTGTTTTCCTTCTACTTTGTAATTCAATGATTTGAAATTCTTTAAAAATTATATCCTTCTCCAAAATCGTGTGTGCATTATGAGTAGTACCTATGTACATATAGAAGTATACATACATCAGTCAGCTTTTCTGTCCTTACAACACAATACCTGACACACATAATTTAATTGGCTCACAGTTTTACAGGATTCAGTCCATGGCTACTGTTTCCCAGGCAGGAGCATTATGGCAGGACAAAGATGCTTAGTTCACTGTGGGTATGAAGGAGAGCAGGGCAACAGTACCAGAGAGGATGGATGAGGGACCATATATAGTACTCAGTGTCCACCTCCTCAAGTCACCTGACACTCAGAAGGGCACTTTCCCAGTTTCCTAGGCAGCCTCCCAGTCAATCAAACTGACAACCTGAACCATCATATGTAAACTCCACTCCCATTTTCCACAAGCAGTGTTGGTTTAAATGAGACTCAAAAAAATTTCAAGTGCCACAGTGTGTGTGTAAGCATGCAAGTGTGTGTGGGACTATGGGGAGGGGCTGGAGAATGGCAGGGTATGTCCTGGTTTGGCTAAGGGAGTTGAATAGGAGATCTGTGCCTCTTTCCAAGTAGACTAACCATTGTTGGCCTTGTGACGCTAAAGACCCTAGAGGCTGTTATACATTGACTAGTGAATCTTTTGGAAATACCTTGAGGATGCCACTTACTGTTAGAAAGGAACTACTCAGTCTCATCTTCACTATAGGCTGCCTCACAGAAGAGCCTATCCAGGTGTTCCAGGTGAGTGCAGTGTTAGGGAGGCTGCTGGTGAGCCAACCAAGTGGGAGGAAGAGAGTGCCTATACATTAGAGGCTTTAAAAATGAAACACTGGATGAGAACATAGCTTAGAAACTATAGGGTGAAGTTTGAAACACAGTAGTGGTGTGACAACAAATTTCAAGCCCCAAGAGACAGCCAGGAAGGTTACTAAGAAGTACCACACCTCTGAGAGCTTCTGATGGGTTAGAAAAACAGAGGAACACTGTTCCTTAGGTGGAGAGGAGGACCATACTCTGCCTTCTTGTACAGCTGCTAATTCTCTTCTGGGGGTTCTGGGATTGGCCTGCAGGCCCAGGGGCTGCCCCAGGGTCATCGCAGCTCTCCTGCAGTGTGTGCACCACAGTGCCTCAGGTTTCTGCACTGCGGCTGCTCGATACTAAACTGAGGCGGGGTAGAGGGCTGGGAGGTTCACATAGATATTCAGATAGGACAGGAGTATTCCAAAGGATTTAATATTCGGGGAACTGAGGTTTTTCAACGTTTCAGAACTAAGATGCTTTTATTTATGGCATGTGAGTGCTTTTCTGTAGATGCCAATTAATCCCATGAATGGCATTGTCTTCACACAGTTTATAATAGAGGTAGAACCAGCAGCCACACTTGTGGCTGTACCCAAACAAACTGAAATCAGTGTGTTTAATTGGTGTCTGTTCTGCTGTGTTCACATGTGCACTATTCACAAGCACAGGATGGGGAGTAAACCTGTGTCCACCAATGGAAGAACAAACTTTAGAAATATACAATATATACCTAAATTTATACAAAATTGAATAGTAGTCTTTTAAAATAGAAAACGTTGTGATTTGTGCACCAGAGATGAATTCAGAGGACACTGTACTAAGTGGGAGAGGACAGGAAGAGACAGACCAGCGCCACATTATCTTGTTTACGTGTGGGATCTAGAAAAGCTGAACTTCTAGAAGTAGAGAACAGAACGGTGGCTGTCGGAGGCCCGGAAGGACGGGAAAAACAGAAATGGAGGTGCTAATGGAGATGAAGCTCCAGTCAGGCAGGAGGAGCAAGGAAGTCCTGGCGTTCTGTTGTACAGGAAGGTAACTCTAATGTAAGGTATATTGCAAAATAGCTAGAGGAAAGAATTTCAAACGTTCTCATTACAAGGGAATGATCAATATGTGAGGTAATAAGTATGCTAATTAGCCAGATTTGATCACATCACAATGTTTTCCTGCATCAAAACATCACAATATATTCCATAAATATGTACATTAATTGTTGTTCATTAAAAATAAAACATAAAAGTGGAAAAATGAATAAGAAAACAGAGGTGGAGGATCTCTTACCTTTTGAAACCCGTAGATACATGCTGATGAGCAGAAGTAACCAAAGCAAATACATATTAGGCCAAGGGGCAGGGATTTAGCTCAGTGGTGCCACTGCCTGCCTGGCAAGTGCAAGGTCGTGAGCTCGGCCTCCCGCACCACAGAACAAAACACATCAACCCATTAGGCCAGACTTACACAAACCCATGACCTGCTGTACCAGTGACCTGCTGTCCTCTCTCGATTTGTGTTAACCTCTCCTCCCTTGGCTCTGGATCAGCTGAGAACCTTTTCATTCCGCCATTGTTCCAGCCGGTCTCCTGTCACTTAGCGACCTCACTCTGCTTGGTGCCTCTCTTTCTAGAGCTCACTTAGCTGTGTGACGTTCAATGTGGGTGTCATGTACTCAGTACACTTCACTGACCTAGCCCACCCTAAGTGAGGGAGACTAGGTATATAGTCTTGGTGAGACCAAGGCAGGAAAAGCCAATGTTAGGCTGAAGTTTTGAAGGGCCGTGATTTCTTGGTCCATCCTAGGTGTTTGAAGAGTGAATTTTTGTAGATTATGTTGTGAACCATCGACCTGCAATGACGGGAATGACTTTGTCAGGGAACCAAAGGGCTCATCAACATTTGGCAGGTGGGTGAGTGCAAACCAGCGAGTACCTGTGCCCTGTGTGCTTAGAGCAGGTTTCAGGAGTACTGAGTGTGTGCTGTTGTTCTGAGAGTGCTGCTGTACTGGGTGGCTCGCTTAGCTTAATGCATGGGAAATAAACTGTTGGCCTCAGGATGCCTGGGCCGTGTTCTGCAGCGTAGAGCTGAGCTGGGGAAGGGTCTGTTCTGGGCAGTTCACTCCTTGGGTCCTGCAGAAATGCTTCTTGGCCAGAGAGACAGAAATAGGCCAGGGAGGAAGCTGACAAAATCCAGTTTGTTGTCCTTAGTGTCTGACATATTCAAACAAAGCCCATTCAAAATGAACTGTCCAAGAAACAAGAAGCACATGACAACATTTCTTTCCCTTCCACACCGATATCAAATGTCCCCTGGGAAAATGTACATCATTTTTCAAAAGATTCTGTTAACATTCATCTGTTGCAATTTGCTTTCTCTCTTGACTGTGAGCTCTGGCAGGGCAGAGACCTGGCTCTGTTTCTCTTGCTGACTCTCAGGTACTGGGCCTGGGTGAGTCTCAGGATCATTTATTGATGGAAATAAGACATTTAGCTTTAGATTTTAAAATTCCAACTTTTTTTTTTTTTTTTTAATTTTTGAGACAGGGTCTCACTTTGTAGTTCAGACTGGCCCTGAGCTCACTATGTAGCCCAGGCAAGTCTCGAATTTAGCAATCCCCCTGCTTCTGCCTCCCAAGCACTGGGATTATAGGCGTGAGCTGCCACATCCTGCATTGTGGCATGTGGTACTGATTGCTGATGGGTGTGAGTCACCATGCCCAGTATTGTTGCATGTGGTTACCAGCGATCAAACCAGGGACCTCGTGCTTGCTAGGCAGGTGCAGGAAGCACTGAGCTAAATCTCCCCACCCCCCACTTTTTTTTTTTTTTTGAGACAGGGTCTTGCTTTGTAGTACAGGTTGGCACTGAGCTCACTGTGTAGCCCAGGCAAGCCTCGACCTCAGCAATCCTCCTGCCTCTGCCTCCTGAGTGCTGGGATTACAGGCTTGAGCCACCATATACCTTGCATTGTGGTGTGTGGTACTGATTGCTGGTGGGCATGAGTCACCACGCCTGGTATTGTTTTATGTGATTACCAGAGATTGAACCAGGGACCTTGTGCTTGCTAGGCAGGTGCGGGAACCACTGAGCTAAATCTCTGGCCTTAAAATCCTTACTTTTAAGGAAGGTTTAGGAAATGTGAGAGATTGAGGAAAACAGTCCCAGCATGTGTCCTGCATAAAACTAGAAGAGGTGACCTAGAAGAAAGCAGGGCACTGTCAGGGGGCAGTTTCCTTGGTAGCAGCCCTATCCTGTTCCTCTCTTCTCCATTAGCGCGCCTGCCTTGGGGTCCGCAAATATTATCTGGGGTTGAGAGTGAGTTCCTGGGGACTGGACCCTTCATCTGAAAGGCTGTTGAGTAAGGGGATGAGCACTGTGCAAGGCTCCGTCCTACTCGGCAGAGGTGGGAATGAGAGCTTCTGCTTGGGCACTGGAAACCCTCTGCTCCACGAGAGCCTGACCTTTCTCTTAGTCCCAGGTTGTCTCCTGAGACTTGTGCCTCCATCCAGCCCCATGGTACAGCATCTCACCTGAACAGAACTGGACCTTGTGGGCAGATCTGGCCCTCCCTGGCTGTTCTCATTTCGTAGCTGCCATGACCCAAACAGAGGCAAATTCGGAAGTTTAGAATATTTGGAGAGTGGTTTGGTTTTGTGGTTTCAGTGATGGAGGATGTGGGTAAAGTGTGTAAGGAAACAGTGGCTGCTGATAAACAGGCGTTGGTGGTTGGGCCACCCAGGGTTTGGTGGTGATATTTGTTCTGCCTCTATCCAGGAAGTGGAACCCCTAGGTCAGTCCTGAAATATGAGAAGGGCTGGCAGAATGGGCTGGCTGAGGAGCTCCAGACAAGACCTATCAGAAATCTTTCAGAACTGAACCTGAGCAGAAAGTGGGGAAGCCCGAATACACAGGTGCAATTATTATTGTGTGCATTCTTGAGTAGGGCCCTGTGTTTTTTTTAATTGAATTCTTTATTGGTACAATTTATATATATCTCAAAATCACATATAACATTGGGAAATTTGTACCAGTATATGCCACAAGTTAATTCTCATTTTTACCCATATCCCTACCCACTCCCCCCTCCTTCCCCCTTATACATGCTCTTTTATTTTCTTTCTGTATCATATTTATTCCTTCCCCTCATCATATTCCCACACCAAGTTCCACTCTATAAAAGCTGTCCTACTTTCTAGAACTCATTTGCATCTACAGGTGTTCATGCCAAAGAGAAGATCCGGATATTGTCTATCTGTGATCTATTGATTTCACTTATTAGTATATCCTCCAGATGTCTCCATTTGCACCTAAATGGATCGATCTTGTCATTCTTTATGGCAGAGTAATACTCCATTTTGTAAAA
>PVIC010023262.1:0-26983 GCA_004025085.1 Thryonomys swinderianus | reverse complement strand
CCCACTCAGCCCGCTCACCGCGCTCCCGCTGGAAAACGTCCCCGCGCCGCGGGGAGGGGAGGAAGGCGCGGGCAAGGACGCGGCCACGGCTGACGCAGGGCTGCTCCCGGGCCGCCGGGGCGTCTGTCTCCCCCAGGGCTCTGTTCACGAGCGGCTGGAACCACACGGAGAAGAAGGTATACAACATCCCCGGCGTCTCCCCCGACATGATGAAGCTGATCATCGAGTACGCGTACACGCGCTCGGTGCCCATCACCCCGGACAACGTGGAGAGGCTGCTGGCGGCCGCCGACCAGTTCAGCATCATGGGCATCGTGCGGGGCTGCTGTGAGTTCCTCAAGTCGGAGCTGTGCCTGGACAACTGCATCGGCATCTGCAAGTTCACGGACTACTACTTCTGCCCCGAGCTGCGGCAGAAGGCCTACATGTTCATCTTGCACAACTTCGAGGAGATGGTGAAGGTCTCGGCCGAGTTCCTGGAGCTGTCGGTGTCGGAGCTCAAGGACATCATAGAAAAGGATGAGCTCAACGTCAAACAGGAGGACGCTGTGTTCGAGGCCATTTTAAAGTGGATTTCCCATGACCCCCCAAACAGGAAGCAGTACATCTCGGTTTTACTTCCTAAGGTCAAGTTTAGCTGTTCTACGTGAATGTTCAGTTGCTCTCTTAATTCGGAGCCACAGTCTCATTAACTCACTGAATTGCCCAGGCTGGGCTCCAACTTTCCATCCTCCTGCCTCAGCCTCCCAGAATGCGGGATTGCAGTAATTGAAGTCTTGATTCATCTGTTCCAGAGGGGCCACCCCTAAGAGATACTTCGGTGTTTTGTTCTTTGAGACAGGGTCTTGTTTTGTAGTTCAGGCTGGCCCTGAGCTCACTATGTAAGCCAGGGAAGCTTTGAACTCAGCAATCCTCCTGCCTCTGCCTCCCGAGTGCTGGGATGACAGGCATGAGCCACCGCGCTCGGCTTTAGTGTCTGACAGGCTTGGGCAGCAGTTGGAGGCACTGAGCAGAAGCCATCTGTCCTGTTTGGCGTTCAGCAGCTCTGTCGCCCTGTGTTGTAGTCCCTCCTCCAGCCTGAGTCCTCCTGAGTGCCGGGGAAGGACAGGTTCTTTCCCCAGCACACGGCACGGCCTGGACGCCCAGCCACGGGTGTCGCCCACAGCCGGAGTCCGGAGCTGCCAGCTCGTTCCATGCTATGCACACGTGTGCTCAGCTCTGGACACTCACCACGCCGCCCCTGTCCAATCGTCCTGCACAGACAGTGGCCATGGAATGGGGGGGCTTGGGACTCTGACGGGTGCCTTTGTCTAGCTCATTCTCAGTGTCCACGTTACACCACTTCCCCAAAACTGTCTATTGCTTGCAGTATTGGGGTTGGATGGAGGGCCTCTTCACTGATCTGCATCCCTAGCCCTTTATTTATTGATGTATTTATTTAATTTTCTGAGCAGGGTCTCCCTATGCCTCAGCCTCCCACAGTGCTGGGGTGTCAGGGATGCAGGACGAGGCCTGGCTTAAAGCAGATATTCCGGCTCTGTGTCACACATGTACAAAGCAGCCCCCGAGTGTCCAGAGCGGTGGGCAGCCGGCCTGCGGGGGGACGCGGGGCCCACCGGGCCGCAGCCCCACCTCACCGGCCGCCTGTCTGTGCCCTCCAGGTGCGCCTGGCGCTCATGCACGCCGAGTACTTCATGAACAACGTGAAGATGAACGACTACGTCAAGGACAGCGAGGAGTGCAAGCCCGTGATCATCAACGCGCTCAAGGCCATGTACGACCTCAACATGAACGGGCCGTCCAACTCGGACTTCACCAACCCGCTGACGCGGCCGCGCCTGCCCTACGCCATCCTCTTCGCCATCGGAGGCTGGAGCGGCGGCAGCCCGACCAACGCCATCGAGGCCTACGACGCGCGCGCCGACCGCTGGGTGAACGTGACGTGCGAGGAGGAGAGCCCGCGCGCCTACCACGGCGCCGCCTACCTCAAGGGCTACGTGTACATCATCGGCGGCTTCGACAGCGTCGATTACTTCAACAGCGTGAAGCGCTTCGACCCGGTGCGCAAGACCTGGCACCAGGTGGCGCCCATGCACTCACGGCGCTGCTACGTGAGCGTCACGGTGCTCAGCAACTTCATCTACGCCATGGGCGGCTTCGACGGCTACGTGCGCCTCAACACGGCCGAGCGCTACGAGCCCGAGACCAACCAGTGGACGCTCATCGCGCCCATGCACGAGCAGCGCAGCGACGCCAGCGCCACCACGCTCTACGGCAAGGTGCGGCCGCCGCCCCGCCCCGCCCTCCCGCGCCGCCCTCGGGAAGAGCCGCCTCCTGCTGCCTATTGGCTCGCGCGCTGCGCTGCGCTGCCCCGGGTCTGGGGAAACCGCGCGCCGCTCCAGCGGAGCGCCCTCTGCTGACACAGCCGTGTTCCGCGGAGCGCGCGGTGGAGATGAGTCCCCGCACCGTCCGTCCGTCCGTCCGTGGATGGCCACAGCTGTTGCTCAGTGGGTGCGAGTCGCGCTGCTGTAAACATGGGCGCGCGCGTCACCGTCCTACGACGCCTTGGACACCCTTGGGAAGGTCCCCAGAAAGGCGTGGCTGGGCCCATGGAACTCGGAGTTCCGGTCTCCCGAGGTCTGTCCAGTGATTTTCATGGTGGTTGTACTAGTTTACACAGCCCAACAATGGAGAGGGCTTCGGCTCCCCCCACGGCCCTTCAGTGTGTATTGTCTGACTTCCTGATGGCCGCTTTCCGGAACAAGAGGGACTCTGGGTTTTGAAGGGCACCTCCCGCGCAGCCCGAGACCTTGAGGCACCTTTGTACTTCACGCTGCAACACTTCGTCAGTGCTGAGGGCTTGTTTTGGGGGACGGGCTCTCGCTAAAGTGTGCAGGCTGGATTTGAACCTGGCACCTTCCTGCCTCAGCCTCCCAAGTAGCGGGAATTTCAGGTGTGCACTACCACATCTGGCTCTCCTGTGCACTTCAAATTCTCTCCAGAGTCCGTATAATACCACTGTAAACAGTGGTTACACTGGGTCACTTAGGAGCGAGACTGCAGTTTTGGCACGCCCCTCCCCCTTCCTCCATGGTCGGCTAACCCGACAGGCGGAGCCGAGGTAGAGGGCCGGCTGCCGCACGCGTCTCCTCCTCGGCGGAGGATGTAACTTCGTTACTCACGACCAGGTCGCTCACGAAAAGCGTCACAGGCACGCAAGGAAG
The DNA here is from genome assembly GCA_004025085.1 of Thryonomys swinderianus. Taxonomy (NCBI): domain Eukaryota; kingdom Metazoa; phylum Chordata; class Mammalia; order Rodentia; family Thryonomyidae; genus Thryonomys; species Thryonomys swinderianus. The sequence goes on along the minus strand of PVIC010023262.1, from coordinate 23,759 downwards.
GCGGGGCGGCCCTCAGCAGCCGTGTCTGCCCGCAGGTGTACATCTGCGGCGGCTTCAACGGGAACGAGTGCCTGTTCACGGCCGAGGTGTACAGCAGCGAGAGCAACCAGTGGACGGTGATCGCGCCCATGCGGAGCCGGCGCAGCGGCATCGGCGTCATCGCCTACGGCGAGCATGTGTACGCGGTGAGTGGGGCGGGGCCGCTTCCTCCCTCGGCGGCCCGGGCGCTCGGCTCACCGTCTCCCTGTCGGCCGCAGGTGGGCGGCTTCGACGGCGCCAACCGGCTGCGCAGCGCGGAGGCCTACAGCCCGGGGGCCAACACGTGGCGCACGATCCCCACCATGTTCAACCCGCGCAGCAACTTCGGCATCGAGGTGGTGGACGACCTGCTGTTCGTGGTGGGCGGCTTCAACGGCTTCACCACCACCTTCAACGTGGAGTGCTACGACGAGAAGACGGACGAGTGGTACGACGCGCACGACATGAGCATCTACCGCAGCGCGCTGAGCTGCTGCGTGGTGCCCGGCCTGGCCAACGTGGGCGAGTACGCTGCGCGCCGCGACCACTTCCCAGGCACGGCCCCGCGGGACGAGGTCAAGTACTCGGCCTCGACCAGCACCCTGCCCGTGTGAGCCTCTGTAGCTAATAAAGCACCGAAGCAGTAAGGCTTAACTCTTCAATAAACGCAGTGTTGAAAGTGCAGGAGTGGTGGAGGGTGCTCCGCCAGGGCCGCCAGGGAGAGGGAGGCGGAGGGCGGAGGGCGGTGGCGAGGGAGAGGAGTCGGCACAGAGCGCTGTCCACAACGCGTTTATTGAAACCCGACAGACAGGAGCGAGGAGGCGGCTCGGGGAACACAGCAGGCCTGGGCGGTACGGCGTGTCCCTGCCATGTCCCCTCCTCCACGCAGCCGCCTGGCCCACGCAGGGGCCAGGCACAGCACCAGGTGGGCAGCGGTCTCGCGCCGCAACGGGCGGGTGGGTGGCCGGGGCACCGGGGAGGTGGGCGGGCCACAGCTGGCCCTACAGGCGCGCATGCGCACGCGGCGGAAGGACAGCCCCGAAATGGAGCGCTCTTGAGAGCAGCCAGCCGCCGTGTCCCGCGTGGACAGGGTGTTTACTCAGGGAAGTACAGACACCGTCCAACGCCTACCTGGAGGACGGCAGCAGGGCCGCCTGGCCGCCCTCGGGGGGAGCCCGCGCCCTTCTAGCCCAGCTCTCCCGATCTATTCTGAAAGGGCAGGTGGCTGTCCGGCTTTTTGGTCCCAGAAATCTATACAAGACCCAGCGACGGAGCAAATGTTCTGTTAGGACTGCCAGCAGGGAGCCCGCACGGAGGTGCGCACAAGCCTCGCACTGGCCCTGGAGGGCGGCTGGGACTGAAGGCCTGACATTCTGTGCCCGCCGGTGACCAGGGAGGGCGGGCGAGACACCGCCCGCAGAAGCAGCCCTGACTCCGACTTTGTTTTCCAAAGGGAAACAAAATTACTACTAAAAGAAAGATTTGCTTGAGAATTAAGGTATGGTTTTTATTTCTTTCTGAGACATAGTCTCAGTGTATAGTCCAGGACGGCTCTGAACTCAGCGATCCTCCTGCCTCAGCCTCTCCACGCTCAGACCAGAGAGACATGCGCCACTGTGCTGACAAGCTGTTTTTCACTGCTTAGGTTACCCCCGTAAGTGTTCTCATCAGAAAAGAAGCCCCCCTGGCACCGGAGGCCTGGTTACCCTAAGAATCATGCCAAAACCTCTAAGCTACTATTTCCAGTTTGGTGTTTCAGAATGTCAGCCTCGAGCAGAACTCAGCAAACGCGCTGTCTTCTCTTGTTAACAAGTTAGTGGGGTATTTCAGTCACACACTCCTGATGTGCAGTTACACGTGTGGGCAGAAAAACAGACACCAAGACACTCAGTGGTTCGGCAAACCCACACTCAACGCCATGCAAGGAAGGACTTACCCGCTCCAGCCGGGGCCGAGGCCGCCTGCCGAGTCAGAAACAAGTGTCAGTCATGCTGGTCAAGATGGGCGCTGGGTCCCGCCCTAGCTCTGGTGCGCATGTGGAGAGAGGACCCTCCAGTTGACTCCTAGTGACCGTGGGGGTCACAGCTCTGGACCACAGCCGAAGCCCAGCCCTCCTGGAGACTACACTGCAGGGAGACACTCAGCTGTGGTGTCCGGGGCGGCGGCCGGGCAGCAGGAGCAGGTCCCGGGCTGCGCCCTCGCCTGGGACAGAGCCTCAGCTGGGCCTCTGCACACTTTCACTAAACTGTGAAGAAATGGAAATGGAGGACAAGGCTGTGTGCCTCAGATGGTCTCCAGGAGCCCCCGAGCCAGGGAGGGGCAGCGAGTTGGGAGGGTCAAGCCCGAGAGCCAGCGCGGGACCAGTCCGAGGCGGACTTACTGTGCCTTTCTCTCCTGAGCCCAGTGCGGCTCAGTGCAACGGCCTCGGAAGAGTCTGGCTGCGTCGGGACTGGGACCTGCACAGCGAGACTCCCGAGTCTCCACGGGAGAAGACACTGCTCCCCGAGGTGAGAACCCGGCACACGCTGTGCAGGGCAGGCAGCGCGCTGGACTCAGGCGAGCTCAAAAGGACGCGGCTCACCGCTGCTGCCATCAGCCTGTTTGCTCTGCTTCTGGTTTTTTGGTGGTACCAGGGAATGGACTGAGGACCTTGTGCTTACAGGGCAGACGCAATGCCACTGAACTCCATCCCCAGCATGGTACATCTTCTAAAAGCTAAAACCTGGCACTCAGATTTGGCATTCTAGGCTCATGCGATTGCTAAGAAAATTTTGGGCACCTGGACAAAATAGTGTAACTAGGGACAGGAACAAGGCTTCTCTTCAGCAACATTTTTCTAAATTGTTACTTCCCGTTTTGAAAAAGAAAGGAAGATCTCATTCGGGATGCGCTCCAGGGAAAATGATGACAGAGGGTGCGGAGGGTGGACTGTCATGGCCTGCACTCCAGCACGCGTGGCCTCCGGCCAGTGCTCTTCCGGCCGACTCCCTTCATCCTGGAGCCACGCGAGAAGTGTGCACACAGCTGCTAACGCAGCGAACACGTGCGTGATGACAGAGGAGCAGCGTTTCCAACCCCTCAGCCCCTTGCGGACGCCACCACAGCAGCCCTCCCAGTGTCTGGGCGACACTGAAAGCATCTGGCTGAAATATTGTGCTTTTCCTGCAGATTTCAGGCTCACTATTGCACATACCTCCTGCAGATATGGGCTTAATATGTATACTGACCGCGTTGAAACCAAACATTCTGTAAAAATAAAAAGGGTATCAAAAGAAATGTGCAAATAAAGTTGCGCTTAAAGCATGTCTGAAACCTAAGTCCCCAGGACAAAGGGGTTTAACTCGTCAGTAGGAAACAGCCAAGTCACAGCCCCGCTCAGGGAGAGCTTACTCAGCTACAGCACACACACGTGTACGCACAAACGCACACGCGCACCAAAGACGGATAAAGGTGCAAGCTAACAGCAATTACCACGTTATCACCGCTTCCCATCCTTCGGCCGAACCACAGTCCTTCCTTGGCCGGCGCCCGGTCAGCGCGGCCGCCCCCACCCAATGGCGGCGGCGGCGGCGGCTCAGCACTCGATCTGGGAGCTGGGCGCCCGCCGCATGTTCAGCGCGTGCCGGTGGATCTCCTGCATCTGCCGGATGCGGTCCTTCTGCCACATCAGGTTCTGCGGCATGGGGTAGCGCTGCGAGCCGTGCAGGTAGCGGTAGGGGATGCGGACGTGGCAGGCGGCGGCCCGGCAGCGCGGCTGGGGCATGGGCGGCAGCAGCAGCCAGCGCTTCCGCTCGGCGCAGTAGCGGTAGGCCTCCTTGCGGTACTGCTTGTCGATGTCATCGCTGTTCTTCCAGCCGCCGATGATGAAGACGTCGTCCCGGTGGTAGCAGACGGCGGCGCCCTCGATGCTCAGCACCTCGGGCGGCAGGCTCTCCAGGATCTCGTCGGGCGCGCGGCCCGCGATCCTGCGCACGGCCTCGGCGTTCTCCATGGCGTAGCTCTTGGGGCAGCACGACGCCGTCTGGTAGAAGTTGGAGTTAGCCACGGACATCTGGAAGCAGCAGTAGTTGTCGATGAGGGGCAGCGAGTCCACGTCCTGCCACTGCCGCGTCTCGGTGTCGTAGCACGTGATCACGGCCTTGAGCCCGTCCTCCGTGTCACGGTCCACGGGCGTGCGCGCGGCGATGTACACGAAGCGGTCCTCCACGGCCAGCGCCTTGACGTCGCGCAGGATCTTGGGCGCCGACTCCAGGCTGTGCCACTTGTCCAGCTCGGGGTTGTACACAGTCACGTCCTTGAAGCCGGGGCTGAAGTTGCCGTGGCCACCAATGCTGTACAGCTTGCCCCTGACCTCGGTGAGCCCGAAGGAGTGCTTCCGGGTCATCAGGCTACACACGTGCTCCCATGTGTTCAGGCTGGGGTTGTAGCGCTCCACCGTCTTGGCGAAGCCCGGCTCCATGGAGCCCGCCACGTACACGTAGGACTCGGTCACTGCCACGGCGTGCCCGTCCAGGTGGTTGTGGATGTGGGGCAGGTTCACCCAGCGGTCCTCGTCCACGAAGTAGCCCACGCACTCGCTCAGATAGTCCCCGCCCTCCGACACGCCCCCGATGACCATGATCACGTCCATGTTCTGCCCGTAGCGCGGCAGCAGGGAGGTGGGCACCGCCGGCAGCTGCAGCGCCCCAGACTGCAGGTTCTCCGCCCGCAGCGCGTGCCGCTCCACGGCATCGGCCACCAGCTTCACGCAGACCTCGTTGCCGGCCACCAGCCGCTCAGGCTTGACGTGCCGCGTGAGGTAGGTGGGCTTCATCTGCGACAGCCGCAGCAGCTTGAAGAGCTCCTCGAAGTACCGCTCGCGCTCCTCGGCGTTCCGCTGCACCCACTTGAGCACGGTCTCGAACAGCACCTCCTCCGAGTCCACCGTGATCTCCAGGTCCGACAGCCAGTCCCGGAGGAGGTGGAAGGGCAGCGTGTAGAACTCCTCGTCCTGGATGACCTTGTGGAAGTTCCTGCGGATCATGTCGGCGGCCTTCAGGGCCAGCTGGCTCAGGGTGTACATGTGGGCCAGGCTGTGGATGGCCACGCAGTTGGACAGGTGCAGCTTCTTCTTAAGAAACTCGCCGCAGAACTCTTTTAAGCGGATCAGGAGGAACCTAGGGGCAGGAAGAAAGGGGAAGGTGGACTTTCACACGTGTGTACCTTTTGGGGCTGCACGCTCAAAGCAGCGAGTCCCCCCAAGCACACTGGTGAGCCTAAAACACACTTTGTGCACGATGTATGCAAGAAGCAAGCCCCGATCAGACAGTGGCAAGCTGGGAAGTGTTTGCCGGCACCCGCGCAGGGCCACGTCCTAAGCAACGGGCTGGGGGTGTAGCTTGGGGCCAGAGCATCCTTGGGTCCGATTCCCAGCACCACAAAAAGAAAAAACAAAATAAGAAATGTGGAAATCACCTGTCTATAAAATACATTTTTCCTGAGATGGTCTTGTACTGGATGTGGTGTGCATGGCAGTAATCCAGCCAGGGGAGGCTGAAGCAGGAGGGTCACCCAGAGTTGGAGGCCAGGTTGGGATACATAGTGAGTTAGTTCAAGGCCAGTCTAAACTGCATAACAAGACCCTGTGTACAATTAAAAAAAAAAAAACAAACCCAACCAGCCAAACAAAAAAAGGAAATGGGCTTGCTATGGTGTCCAGTCTGGCGCTGAACTCACTATACTCTCAAACTTGCAACAATCTTCCTGCCTCAGCCTCCCAAATGCTGGGATTACAGGTGTGCATCACTACACCCAGCTTAGTACGTTTCTATATTATAAAGCCTATATACTTCTGCATTATCTATCACATACTTATATATCACAAACTTTTACTGCATAAGGTTTTCTTTCCTTTTTACTTTTGGTACTGGGGATTGAACCTGGGACCCTGCATTTGTGAGGCAGGCACTGGAACTACTGAGTCAAACTGACTATACTGTTCCATAAAGTACAGTACTTTTTTTTTTTTTGAGACAAGGTCTCGTTTTGTAGTTCAGGCTGGCCCTGGGCTCACTAGGTAGCCCAGGCAAGCCTCGAACTCAGCAATCCTCCCATCTCTGCCTCCTGAGTGCTGGGATTACGTGCACTGGGGTATGTGGTATTGATTGCTGGTGGGCATGTCTCACCACGCCCAGCATTGTATGTGGTTACCGCGATTGAACTCAGGACCTTGCACTTGCGAGGCAGGCGCTGGAACCACTGAGCTAAATCTCCGGCCCAGTACTTTCTCTTTTTTTGCAATACTGGGGACTGAGCCCAAGACCTTCATAATGAGCTGCATCCTCAGTCTTTTTTTTTTTTTTTTTGAGACAGGGTCTCGCTTTGTAGTTCAGGCTGGCCCTGAGCTCACTATGTAGCCCAGGCAAGCCGCCAAGAACTCAGCAATCCTCCTGTCTCTGCCTCCTGGGTGCTGGGATTACAGGCGTGAGCCACCACGCCCAGCATTAGTCTTTTTTTTGAGACAAGGTCTTGCTTTATAGTTCAGGCTGGCCCTGAGCTCACTGTATAGTCCAGACAAGCCTTGAACTCAGCAATCCTCCCGCTTCTGCCTCTGATGGGATGACAGGCATGAGCCACCACGCCCGGCACTGCAGTGTGTGGTGCCAGGGAGCAAACTCAGGACCTTGTGCTTGCAAGCCAGATGCCAGAACCACTGAGCTAAATCCCTGGCCCCATCCTCAGTCTTTTAAAAAATGTTTTATTTTGAAGAAGAATTTCACTAAGTCCCTAAATCAAGCAGGCTGGAGTCAAACTTGCCGTGCTCCTGCCCCAGCGCCCTCAGTCCTGGGGTCACAGGGACACGGCCCGCAGCAAAGGTGAAGCGTGGCCCCGACTGGTTCCCACCACCCTTCCCACTCCCAGGCGAGGCTCTGCTGGGCAGATGCTGCTGTCCACAGGACAGGAAGCACCCGGTGGGAGCCGTGTCCTCCCGGAAGCTGGGCCTGCTGAGCGACGGAGGGCTGGGTGCTCGGGGCTATGCCCTGGACGGGTCCTGTCAAGGCAAGAGTGGAAGGGAGACCAGGCTCCGGAGGAACCGGAAACAAAGTGGAACACAGTGGAGAAGACGGTAGGGGGGTCCAGGCCAAAGCACCCAGAGCCAGGGGTTCAGCAGGCGTGGACAGGTGCTGCTGCCCGCCTGGATCTGACTAAACCCCACAGTCTTTCAGCCAAACATGTGAATCTAGCAGTACCCAAACCGAGAGTGGACGGCACAGACCGCTGCATTACAGTAGGCCCAGGGCTGGAAAGACCTTCACACAATGCGTGAGGTGCGACCAGAACTACAGCATGTGTTTAAATAGCAGGTGACCCTTGGGTGCCATTCTGACTGGGGAAGAGCCCAGGAAGCACAGCCCACACCCAGTTGGGTGGTGGGTGAGGGCCTTGCATTCTGCGGGGTGGCACAGCAGCAACCTTCGCAGCACTTCTGACCTCATCTGCTTTAGAATGTGTCCAGAAGGATCTAGCAGGGACGGTGCATGTCACCTCCGTGAAGCGAGGATCCGCTGTGCGCTACGCTCAGTCTTGTGGCACCTTAGAAACAAGACTGAGTGGCGGCTCCCAGGCAAGAATCTCGTCTGCCTCATCCCTGCAGAGCTGGGGTGGGCTCCTGTGCCCGGAGCTCTGTGTTAACACCAGCACTGCCTGCACCAGGGCCCTGCTAGGCCGGTGTGTCCTGCCCAGAGCTTGCCAGGAATAAATGGAACCTTGCCCATCCACTGACAAGAGAAGCTGTAATTTTAAACTTTCTCTCCTCACACCCACTTAAAAAAGGATCAGGCCAAGGCTGGGGATTTAGCTCAGTGGTTCCAGCATCTGCCTCACATGCGCAAGGTCCTTGGTTCAATCCCCAGTAACCACATACCACAATACCGGGCGTGGTAACTCACACCCACGAGCAGTCAGTACCATACCCCACAATGCTGGGCGCGGTGGCTCACGCCTGTCATCCCAGCACTCAGGAGGCAGAGGCAGGAGGATTGCTGAGTTCGAGGCTTGCCTGGACTACATAGTGAGCTCAGGACCAGCCTGAACTACAAAGTGAGACCCTGTCTCAAAAAAAAGAAGGGCCAGACGAGCAGCTGAGCAAGCTGTCCTCCCTACTGTGAGTCCAGGGCTCCACCCCCAGGGGTGGGAGAGGACCCGCAGCGTCCCCCCAACAGGCCCCCTCCCGCAGCAGCCCGTGGCCTCACCAGGCCCTCTGGGGTGTCCAGCAGCCCGCACCCGTGAGCTCCACTCTGCTCCTGCGCAGGCTCAGGCGCCCCCAGCACATGCTGCACCGCCCCACGGTGCCTCCTGCTTTGGACGGCGAGCAACCTCCACCTGCACCGCTGGCAGTGACTGCACCAGGAGCCCGGCCCTGCGGCTCCTCCACGCAGGTCTGTGCTTGGCTGCTCTCAGGCCACAGCCTCAGCGACCCAGCAGGGCTGGCGGGCTCCGCCCTGACACTGTCCTCTGGGCCTTCCGTGGGGGCTCGGGCCTCTGCTGACTTCCCTGCCACCCTGGAGAAGGCCAAGGCCCGGTCCGCCTGCCCTCTTCCCCCCGCGCCTCACAACTGCACTCCCCAACTCCTGGCAGCTGGCAAAGCACCGTGGATCTCTGTCCATCTGTCCCTCCAGCTTCCAGTGAGCTTTTTTTTTTTGAGACAGTCTCACTTTGTAGCTCAGGCTGGCGTCGAACTCAGCAATCCTCCTGCCTCTGCCTCCGAGTGCTGGGGTTACAAAGTGAGTCACCACGCCCAGCATTGTTGTACGTGATTACTGGGGATGGACTGGACCGTGCGCTTGCTGGAACCACTGAGCTACATCTCAGGCCCCCAACAAGCTCTTTCTACATACAGACACATGAGCTGTGGGTCACAGCACACTTATAATCCCAGCACTCTAGGAAGCCGGGCAGGGAGACCAGCATGGATTACAGAGCTGATACTGTCTCAAAAAAAAACAAAAACCAAAACAAAACAGAGTTCTACCCAGTCCAGGAAACTTAGTGACCTCTTCTCAAAATACAAAGAAACAAAGTGTGATGGTCCACACCTATTATCCCAGCACACAGGAGAGGCTGAGGCAGGAGAACCACCCATAGATCAGGGCTAGCCTGGACTACACAGCAAGTTCAAAGTCAGCCTGAACTACATGCAAAAACCTGCCTCAAAGGAAAATAAAAGGGCCACGGCCCAGGGCTAAGGGCTTGCATTCAGCCCAGCACCCTGTCACGGAGGGAGGATAAAACAGCAAAATCACAAGTTCAAGTCACCTGAGCCACTTGGTGAGGCCCTGACTCAAAAATAGTTTTTAAAACCTGCAGCTGCTGCTCAGTAACATGGCAGCCCTGGGTGCAGTCTCTAGTCACCTCCCCTTCCCACAAAACGTCGCTGCTGATCTCGGCGTTCAACCCGTGACCCCTGCCTGACAGACCCCTCCTTGTTACGCTGCTCCCCCCACAATTTCCTTGAGTTTTTCGTAACGTTAGACCCAACGCCCCTCCAGCCAGCCGCCTGTCCAGACATCCCGACCAAATCCCAAGTGGCCCCACTGCCACAGCCGCCCCTCCGCAACCTCCCGCGTCCTCCGGCACCATCTTCTCAGGGGTTCGGGGCAAAACCTCGCAGGCCTGCAGGCCCACGGAGGCATCCTGCCTCAGCACAGGTGGCAGCTCTCCCCATCTCCGCTCCTCCCGGCCTCGCAGCTCTCCCCGGCACCACCAGGACCGACCCTGAGACCCTCTCCACCTCTTCGGAAGCGCGACTCCCAGATCGGAATTACCGCCGGCCCCAGGGCAGCAGGCATCACTTTTGAAGTCAAAGCTGTGGTCCTTCCCTGGAACAGCCGCCCACAGCGGCCAGCGCACTGGGTCCTGCCCCATCCTGAGCAGGGTGCAGCCTCACCTGTGCCCAAGTCTTCTGAATGCTCTGGAGCTCTGCACATGCCTCCGTGGTGCCACCTTTCCACCGAAGCACCTTCTCTGGAGGCAGCCTGCATCCACCCATCAGCTCTTTCCTTCAATCCTCCAGTGCTAAAACCAGTCACTCCACAGGCCACGATGGCACTGTTCGCCAGAGCCAAGAAGGAGAGGGTTTCTGTGCTGTTCCCCACGGGGTCCCCAGCACGCTGGAGCCTGGGGTCTGGCCGCCTCCCACGGGTGCTCGCGAGATGCTTGGGGCTGAAACCTCCACTCAGCACCTGCAGCCTGACGAACTAGCCAGCCTGCGCAGCGGCCCTCCCTTCTCCAGACACAGCCTCACCTGGTGCTGTTCAAATCACATGTCCCTACAGAGCTTCTCCACACACTCACAGTGAAATACACCCCTGCTCCTTCTTTCTGCACCCACCAGATCCAGCCACCCTGGGTTATTTTTGAGGAAGGGTCTCATTGTGCAGCCCAGGTTGGCCTTGAACTTACTGTGATCAACTTGCCTCAGCCTCCTGAGTGCTGAGATGACAGACACTGCGCCTGGCTTGGATTTTTTCTTTTTTTGAGAGGTCTCACTTTATAATTCAAGCTGGCCTTGCACTCAAAACGTACCCCAAGCTGGCCTGGAAATTGAGGCACTCCTTCTGCCTCAGCTTGCGGGGTGCTGGAATTACAGGCGCCCACCACCACACCCACTAGGATTTCCCTTTTTAATAGTCCCTGTGCTACATCAAAGTGGATCTTGCCCAGGGCCTTTGTGCTTCCCGGAGTTCGTCCCCTATCCCTTGCACAACCAGTTTGCACACCCTTTAGAGATGGGTTTAAATGTCTAAAACTCCTCAGAAAGGTCTTTCCTCGCCAGCTAGCCTCTCACTTTTGAACCAAGGGAGCTCTGACACTCGGCTGCATCCCAGCCCTTCTATCTTTTGACACAGTCGCTAAACTGCCTAGGCTGGGGTTGACGCGATCCTCTCTCCGGCCTCCACCTCCCAGTGCTGGGATTACAGGCGTGCAATTCTGTTTAACCTATTATTTTGAGAAGAGATCTCGTTAAAGTGCCTACGCTGGGCTGGAACGAGCGATCCTCCTGCCTCAGCCTTCCAGAACCTGCACCATGAACAGCACGCCCGGCTCCGTCCGCACCCGCGCACCTGTCGGCCAGCTCCAGCACCTCGTGCACGCTGCCCGTGCTGACGCGGATGCGCCCTGTGTACATGTACTCGATCACCGCCTCCACCGTGTCGGGCTCGGGCCCCGGCTCCGAGCTCCACTTGCGCATCTCCACGCGGCCCGAGCGCGACTCCGAGAACTGGCCCGAGAGCAACGGCGTGAAGTACTCGGTGGCGGCCGCCAGCACCGAGCGGTGGGCGCGGAACTCGCGGCCGCCCGCGCCACCGAAGCACAGTGTGATGTCGCAGAAGAGGCCCTGGCGCCGTTGCTCGTTCTGGCGCCACGACAGCTCCGAGCAGTGCGAGCTGCACTCGAAGTCCTCCGCCTCGGGGCCCGGGTCGCCGCCGCCCGCCTCCATGGCCGACAGCCCCGGCCCGAAGTCCACCGTGCCGCTGCCCCGGACCTCGGCGGCGAGCCCGGCGGAGCCCGCGGCGGCCGTCTCCATGCTCTCCATCTCCAGCACCTGCAGGGACGCGGCCGCGGCCGCCGCAGCCGCCGCGGCTGCTACCGCCGCCGCCATCTTGCCGCCGCCGCGCCGGCCCGGGACGCAGAGTGCGGCGCCGTTGGAGCGCGACACAGAGGGATTCTGGGATGGAACAGTAGGCTCGGGGCGGGTCCAAACTCGCATCAGCGCCCGCCCTTTGACGCAACACGCATGCGCTGTCGCCTCTGGGGGGACACGCCCCACCATGAGCCGTTCCTACGGAGTCCGGCGCCACGCATGCGTCCTCGCGCCGCACTTTCCCCCTGGAGGTGGGCATCTTCCCTTTTGTCTCATCAGGAGCAAGATGCTCGCGCTGCTTTAAGTTCACGCCGTCCCCTATTAAGTTCACCCACCCATTAAATTCACTTTGCTCACTCATTGTTCGGAAGTGATGTGGGTTTTCTACCTAAAATACCTGTCATGCTGGGCATGGTGGTACACGCTTGCAATCCCAGCACTCAAGAGGCTGAAACAGGAGGATCGCCACGACTTTAAAGGGCCACCTCAACTATCAAGACCCCGTCTCAAAAAGCTTTGAATTTTGATCCTCCGTACAATAAATAAAATGGTTTTAAGAAAAAAAACTTTAAAAAAGAAAAATGATTGAGACCGAGTTAAGTGGTCTGTTTCCTAAAAACTCGGTCACCTACCTGGGGGTGACGCGTGAGGGCTGAATGAACTCATGCAAAGCGGGAGGCTCTGCCTCAGGCTGGGTTCAAAGGCATTGCTTCTTACTTGGTCAGAAGACAGTCAAAGCCAGGCTGGGGTTTTAAACCAGAGAATGGGGCCGGAGATTTAGCTCAGTGGTTCCACCGCCTGCCTAGCAAGCGCAAGGTCCCTGGTTTGATCCTCGCAACCACATACAACAAAGTTGGGCATGGTGACTCATGCCCACCAGCAATCAGTACCACACCTCACAATGCCAGGCGTGGTGGCTCACGCCTGTCATCCCAGCACTCAGGAAGCAGAGGCAGGAGGATTGCTGAGTTTGAGGCTTGCCCAGGCTACACAGTGAGCTCAGGGCTGGCCTGAACTAGAGAGACCCTGTCTCAAAACAAAACAAAACAGAGAATGGCTCGATTTCATGTGCTTTTAAAATACCACACAGGCTGTGGAGAACAGATCACACTAGATCTGAGTCATATCAGTTACATCAGCAGGATGTGCAGCAGTGAGCAGAGGCCCAGCTGACACCCCACCTCCGGCCAGAGTACAGGGATGGTGCTCCGGGTACCCTTCTCCAAGAAAAGACATAAGAAATTGAGAGGCACAGGGCTTCTATTTTTTCTTTTTTCTTTTTTTTTTTTTGAGACAGGGTCTCGCTTTGTAGTTCAGGCTGGCCCTGAACTCACTATGTAGCCCAGGCAAGCCTCGAACTCAGCAATCCTCCTGTCTCTGCCTCCCTAGTGCTGGGATGACAGGCGGGAGCCACCACACCCGGCACTGTGGTATGTGGTATTGTCGGTGGGCGTAAGTCACCATGCCTAGCATTGTAGGTGGTTACCGGGATCGAACTCAGGACCTTGCGCTTGCAAGGCAGGCGCTGGAACCACTGAGCTAAATCTCCGGCCCCAATTTTTTTTTTTTTTGACACACAGTCTCACTTTGTAGTTCAGGCTGGCCCTAAGCTCACTATGTAGCCCAGGAAAGCCTCGAACTCAGCAGTCCTCCTGCCTCTGCCTCCCAAGTGCTAGGATGACAGGCCTGAGTCACCATGCCCAGCACTGTGGTATGTGGTTACCAGAATTGAACTTGGACCTCGTGCAGACACTGGAACCACTGAGCTAAATCCCTGGCCCATGGGCTTCTGTATTTTTTTAGGCTAGTGTTTTGTTTTTTCAAGTGGTGGATGAGCATTTAGATCTGCAGCCGAACTCCCATCCAGAGTCTAACTCCCAGACCCCAACACAAAAGGCATGAGCCAACAGTGGGCGTTCCTGTTACTGTACAGTTTATTTAAACCAAACTAAGATAATACAGAGGGGAGAGGGCTTCAGACTGCGAGGCCAGGAGGAGCCCTGGGACCTGTGCTTCGCTCACAGAGAAGCCAGCCACATACACAGAGGACATTTCACAGCTTTCCACGTTGCACTTCCGTTTAAACAAAAGTAGGTGACAACATTAAACCTTGAATTACTGCTCCACGTAGTGTGACAGTGGCCGAGGGCGCTGTGGTCCCACACACCTGACGGCAGCCGACTTTTCCGAACATGTCGGTGGGATACTCAACAAAGCCTACACACACAGCGTACAGGAAGGTCCTTAACGAGCAGATGAATACTATCTTCTTCATGTTAGATCATAAGGAAGAAAGTAGTGAAGTGAAAAAATAAGACATTGGGTGTATTTTATATGTGCAGCATCTTGAAGCCTGAACCTTCCATTCTCTTCCTCCACAGGGGGAGGGAACTTCATTGAGGGGACAAAGGAAGCAACATTATAATGCCCCGGAGGGAGGAAGAACGCTATCAGGACAGAGCTCAGTGGATACTTCAGTACAACACACACAGCAGGCAGCTGAGGAAACGCCACACGTTCTGGCTTGATTCTGATTTCTACGCTTATAAAAAAAGACAGGAAGCTGCTTCGTGTGGACTGTATGGTACCGGCTGTCGGTTTGGTCTCTTCACGCCATTTCCGGGAGGCTCGTCCTCACCGAGAGGCTCTTGCTCGACTACATGCTCATGTGCTCTGGGAGCACGTAGGAGATGTCGTCCCACGGGTGACGGTACAGCCCCTGCTTCAGTCTTTTCTGGTCCAGATAGTGCCCTGCAACGGAGGGGACAGCTCTGCATCGGGCCTCTGCCGGCGGCTCAGGGCACAGCAGGAGGGAGGAGCCAGCACGGTGAGACGCCTATCATCCTGCACTCGGGAGGCTGAGGCAGGAGGACTGCCGTGTCTGAGGCCAGCTTGGGCTACACAGGGAGACTTTGCCTCAGAAAAAAAGAGATAAAACTAACACAAAGAAGTGGGGAGGGAAATCTAGACCGTCCAGACGTGGCCAAAGGGAACCGTCCGATATCACACCATTCCCCAGAGCTGAGGTGCCACAGAGGACGGCCCAGGGCGGCAGCAAGGACACAGCGCTCTTCCGGGCGCTGGGAACTCACCAATGAAGCCCATGCTCCGGCCCAGCACGAAGATGCCGTTGAGGGCTCCGATGTCGATGTACTCATCCGCCTCCTCCCTGCAACAGTCACAGGCTGAAGCCGGCCCGGGGCCCCAGCAGAGGGCGCCACGGCCCAGCAACGGCGCTGGCTCCGAAGGGGCACAGCGCCGTCTGGAGGGAAGGGCTGGGCGGGCGGCTTTTGCCTTCATTTCCCAAATCCTCGGTCAGCAGCTCGAGCTGCTCTTCACGAGAAATGAGTGCAGAGGCCGGGGGGTGGCGATGCCTGTGGCCCCGGCACCCCAACCTCTGTGAGTCCCAGGCCAGGCTGGGCCACACGGGAGGCCCTGTCTCAGACGACATCAGCGCTCAAGCGGAGGCAGCACGGGGCTCACCGAGTGAAGGAGCCGCAGCTCCGGAGCATGTCGACGAACGCCACCCCGATGAGGCCGTCCACGTTCAGGATCAGGTTTGGTTTCTGGGAAGGCAAGGGGTTCAAACACCAGCATTTCAACTGTACTCAGAATCACTGTTCCTAACGCTCCTGCCTCAGCCTCCCAAGGGCGGGATCTCTGCCTGCACCGCCAGGTTCTGATTTTGACATTAGAAACCTGCCCCCGCCTGAGCCGCTGCATGGGCCCAGGACCCTGTGGCCAGTGACAAGATGTGGAGTTGTGTGCCAGCTGCACCCAGGAATGGGAAGCCCCGCCCTGCGCCCCCTCGGCCGGGGGGCGACCAGGCACCTTGGAGGTAGTGATCTTCTCCACCTGCAGGGCGTAGTCCAGCAGCGGCGTGGCGGGGAAGTGCTGCCGCACGTAGTCCTTCAGGATCTGCACCCGCATGTCTGGGTTGTTGATCTGGAATCGGACCCTGCGTCACGGACGCCCAGTGGCCGCCCGCTGCTCCTGCATCGCTGGGGGCCAGGGCATGTGTCTGATGCTTCCGGGACCTCAGCCAGTCCTCTCTGGTCCCAGCCAGGTCTCTTCTCCGTCACGGAGAACACCCCACCGTGGAAGTTCAGCCCTGGTCACCACCCCCGACAGGAAGCCTCAGCCCTGCG
The DNA here is from genome assembly GCA_004025085.1 of Thryonomys swinderianus. Lineage (NCBI taxonomy): Eukaryota > Metazoa > Chordata > Mammalia > Rodentia > Thryonomyidae > Thryonomys > Thryonomys swinderianus. The sequence goes on along the minus strand of PVIC010023262.1, from coordinate 7,970 downwards.
GCCGGCCGGCTGCCCCGAGGCCCAGGGAGGGCCCCACACTGTCGAAGGCAGCAGGGTGCAGGCGCAGAGCGAACCCTGGCCACGGGGCCCCCTGCCCGCCCCAGCGGCCTGACTTCACGGTGGGCAGGGGCTGGCCGCCTTCCCGGGCCACCTCTGCTCAGGCCCAGGGCGTCTAACCCGACCGCGTCCGCCTCTGGTGCCGTTGGGGTGGCGGGACTCCCACACAAGACGCTCCGTTTGGCTTTATTTGAGATGCGGTTTCGGTATATAGCCCCGCTGGCCTCAAATTCAGAACCTTCTTGCCTCAGTCTCCCAGGTGCTGGCCTGACAGGTGTGTCACCACCATACTCAGGACACACAACCCTGTGTGTCCATGTGAGTCACACGCCAGAGGCCCTTGACTGTCCAGTACCCAGCTGAGAGGTTTTGGGGCCCACAGAGTCAAGGGGCCGGGGGGCAAGGGGGAGTAATGGCCCAGGCGACCATAATGACCTCCTGTGCTAATCTGCACACATGAAAAAGCTACCAAACACGGGACTGTGTGAAATGTCTACTGCCCAAGTTAGGCCTGGCGGCCTGTGAGAGGCTGTGGGAGGGGCCTGCAAGCTTGGCCCAGGCCTGGCAACTCAGTGAGATCTTATCTCAAAAAAAGTGGGCAGGGCCAGGGATCTAGCTCAGTGGTTCAGCACCTGCCTAGGAAGCACGAGGTACCGAGTTCAATCCACCCCCAACCACACAGAACTCACACCCACCAGCAATCAGTACCACACCCCACAGTGCAGGGTGTGGTGACTCAAGTCTGTCATCCCAGCACTCGGGAGACAGAGGCAGGAGGATTGCGGAGTTCAAGGCTTGCCTGGGCTACTTAGAGAGCTCAGGGCCACCCTGAACTACAAAAGAAAAGCGAGACCCTGTCTCTGTTATTGTGTGTTAATGCTCTGACTTCAATCCCAGACACCCCTAAGCAGACCCCAGACTTCGCCCCTGGGCCTCTGAGGGGAGGAGCCGTCTGGCCAGCACGAACCTGCCTGGCTGTGCTGCCCAATGTGTCTCCGTCACCCTGACGAGTCCCTTCCCTGCAGCTCGGCAGGATACTCCATCAGCCCTGCAGCCTCCCATGCGCCTTCGCGGGCTCCCGGTGGCGCAGCCCGCCACCCACCACCGCCTCCGGCCTGGGGGACGCAGTGGCTCCCTGACGCGTCACCCATTGCCCGCCGCCCAGGGCAGGGCCACTTGCCGACTTCACGCGGTGGCCGATGCCCATGATCAGCTTTCCTTCCTTCTTCATCTTGTTCACGAACTCCATGGGGATCATGCCGCTGTCGAAGGCCTTGCTGAACATCTTCGCGGCTGCGTCCAGGGCGCCCCCAAAGCGATCCCCCTGGGGAACAGCACGGCCTGGGCTGAGCCCCGCGGGCGGATCTGGGCCCCACTCAGCCCCCGCCACGGGCGGCCCGGTGCCCTCTGCCTCGCAGACACCTCACTCACAATGGTCAGCAGCCCTGAGGTGAGGCTGGAGACCAGGTCCTTCCCGGCACGGGCGCAGATGATGGTGTTGTGGGCCCCGGACACGGCGGGCCCGTGGTCCGCCGTCACCATCAGGCACATCTCGATGAACTGGCAGGAGTACTTGGGCAGCCTGGGGCCAGAGGGCAGGTAGGACACAGACCGGGCCAGGGAAAGGTCCTCCCCGCCTCTGCAACCAGTCCCTCGAACCAAAAGGGCCGCGGGCGGAGAGGGTTCCAGCCCGAGCCGAGGGTGGGGCGGGTCCTGCGTCTGTGGTCACGCTCTGCCCAGCGTGGCACGGCCAGTTTGTGCACGAGTGAAGGAGCACGGGCTGGGGCTGCGCGAGGCCGGGAGGCGGGGGTGACCTGCCCGGGCGCTGCAGGCAGGAGACCAAGCCTCCCAGCGGGCACGCAGTCTCGGAGGCTCCTCCAGGAGCCCTGCTGACACCCAGGTGACGAGCCCGGAACTGCGGGGCGAATTACAGTGCTTTCTACGTCCTCAGGTCACCTACCCGGCTGTCCCAGTAACCTCGTTCCCTGCTTAAAAGTCGGAGGAGGAGGAGGAGGAGGTGGGGATTTAGTTCAGTGGGCCCAGCACCTGCCTCTCAAGCACAAGGTCCCGAGTGTGGCCCTCGGTACCACACACCACAATGCCGGCCGTGGGGGCACTAGCCTGTGATCCCAGCACTGGGGAGGCAGAGGCAGGAGGACTGCTGAGTCCCAGGCTTGCCTGGGCTGCATAGTGAGGTCAGGGCCAGCCTGAACTACAGAGCGAGACCCTGTCTCAACCAAAAAAAAAGGCCGCTGGCCGTGGTGGCTCACGCCTGTCATCCCAGTCCTCGGGAGGCAGAGGCAGGAGGACTGCTGAGTTCGAGGCTTGCCTGGGCTACATAGTGAGCTCAGGACCAGCCTGAACTACAAAGTAAGACCCTGTCTCAAAAAAAAAAAAAGAACAAAAAGGCCTGGGAAGGAGCTGCTCGGGACCTCCGAGGCATCACTGCCTCTCTCCTCTCACTTTATACGGCCCTGCCGTCCTTGAGACTTGCCAACACCTGGGTCGCCCTCGGGTGGCCCCGTCGCCAGCCCCACCAGTCCGGGATGTCAGTCACCATGCCAGCCCACCTTCTCTGGAACCAGAGCAGGCCGAGGACGCCGCCGATGCCCATCTCCTCCCTGAAGACCTCCGTGATGGGCATGCCAGCGTAGATGAGCTCCTGGCCACGCTCGTCACAGATGCTGGTCATGAAGGAGGCGGGCTTGCGGATGAGCCCCAGCTCCTGTGCGCAGAGAGCAGACCCAGGGCTCAGCACCCCGCGCTCCCACCCAGCTCCTCCCGAGCGGCACGGATACCCGGCAGACCACGGGACCAGAAAGCCGGAGCGCCACACCTGGGCCGCCACTTCATAGCCAAAGAGCACGCAAAACCCACCACGTGCACCAAAGGTTCCGCTGATCTGATCACAACATCTAAAGAAATCCTGGAGCAGGGCGTGGTTGGCTGTGCCTGTCCCCCAAGCCCTCAAGAGGCTGAGGCAGGAGGATCCCTTCAAGTTCGAAGCTAGCCTGAACTACTCAGCCAAGATTCTACCTCAAAAACCAAGAATTCTTGAAAATGTCCCATGTGTCACATGAAAGCCTTTCTCAGAGGCAGCTGTCTTGGGCATTTCACTGACCTTTGGGAATTTGTGTGGGTCCCACTCCCGCCACCAGCCAGCTGGGCTCCCTCCTCACCCTGCCAAACATGTCTCCACAAACAGCACCATCTATACAGACCCGACGGGTGGAAATCCAGATTGGCTTTATTTTGGTTCCTTTTATAGAAAGTCTAATTGACTCGTTTTTCCTAAGGGACATTTTCTCACGTCTTCCTAACAGGTCCCTGTGTCTTTTAACCTTGATTTTCTGTGCAAGAACTCTGACCCTCCTGCCTCAGCCTGCCCAGTGCTGAGGCTGCAGTGTGCCTTACCACCAGCAGTGGTGTCTCTGGCTGTGCCACCCTGAACGGGCCCTGTTCCACCTGATCTTGGAAGCTAAGCAGGGTTGGCCCTGGTTGGCACTTGGAAGGGAGACCACCCACAGTTTAACCTTGATTTCCAAGAACCTTGCATGGCAAGGATACTGCATATGATTCAGCTCTTGCCCAGGCCCACGGCCGGGGGCGGCGCGGACACCCAGTCCTGTCCCAAGCCACCTGCTCCCAGGCCGGACCACGCAGCCTCTGCACTGTTCACCAGGGTGCTGAGCTGCCAGGACCAGGGCAATCAGAGCCCAAGCCCCCACTGCGTCTCCAGTCCGCTTGCCCGCGCCAGATGCCCACACTTACCCTGGCCCAAGAGTAGTCCATGGGCACCGTGGGAGGCGGCACCTCCTGGGCGGGCACGATGTCGCCTCTGGCCACAAGATCCTCGTACACGGACCTGGGGACAGAGCCACACGGGGCAGCAGGCGTCAGGCGCTCTGCCCGCTCCACCTCAGGAACCGGGAAGCCCGGTCCGGCCAGAGGCCCCAGCTGCCCTTCTCTGGGCGGAGCCTGAGGGGCTCAGGAAGGGCGGCAGGCCGAAGGGAGCGGACGGACACTCACTGGATGATCTCGCCGAGCTCATCGAAACTGTGCGGCACGAACACACCTGCCTCCTTCAGGGCCTGGTTCTTGGCGACTGCAGTTTCAGACGCCTGGTTGGCACAGGCCCCGGCATGGCCGAACTGGACCTGAGGGCAAGGGCAGCAGGTCACGTGTGGGCCCTTCCAGCCTCAGTCGGGCCTCACGACACCAGCAGGGCAGGCCGTGCTGGAGGCGGAGACGCTCACACAGCTCCGGCCGGCAGTCACGCCAAGGCCAGTGGCCGACACGACAGACCCCTCGCTGTTGCCCAACAGCCGTCCGCTCCTGGGGCGGGGCAGTGAGAGGCGGCAGGCAGCTCGGCGGCCCGAGCTGAGGGCGGGCACTTGGTAAAGTCTGTGCTTGTACAAAAAGTCAGATCTCATGGAAGACAAGACCCCTGCTTCTTTAAGAAACCACATCTTGGCTGAAGATCTAGCTCAGTGGTTCCAGCTCCTGCCAAGCAAGTGCAAGGTCCTTGGTTCGAGCCCTGGTAACTACATACAACAGTACCGGGTGTGGTGACTCATTCCCACCAGCAATCAGCACCACACACCACAATGCCGGGCATGGTGGCTCATGCCTGCCATCCCAGCACTCGGGAGCCAGAGGCAGGAGGATTGCTGAGTGCGAGGCTTGCCTGGGCTACAGAGTGAGTGAGCTCAGAGCCAGCCTGACTACAAAGTGAGACCCTGTCTCAAAAAAAAAAAAAGAAAGAAAGAAAAAGAAAGGAATCATCTCCTTATCTAGCTAGGTGAGGGGGCACATGCCTGACATCCCAGCTCATGAGAGACTGCGACAGGAGGACTGCCTCAAGTCTGAAGCCAGCCTGGGATACACAGTGAGACTCCATCTCCAAAAAAGAAGGAAAGAAAAGAAATCGTATCGCAGCCCGCCCGTGTGGTTTCGCACACCTACGCTCCTAGCTACTAGGGAGGCATGTGGCCCTCTGACTCAGTCTCCCCAGGGCTGGCAGGATCAGCACGTGCCACACCAGGGACTGGCTCCGCCTGACCGCTGCCTCAGCGCTGCCTAGGGGATAAGCAGCAGGCTGGGGGGTGGCCGCTCGGTCCCCAGGGAAGGGGAGGTATCGGAACCCAGGCGTGGCAGAGGCTGCTGTCCGACAGCAGACAGAAAGGCGGGGCCTGGGCCCTGGAGAGGCTGGAGCCGCCACACCCCACAAACCCCACCTCCACCCAGTGTGGGCTCCAGCCCCCAGCGCGGTGCTCGAGCCGGGAGAGCAAAGCGGGGCCCAGCACCGCCCCGGCCGCCGCACCTCACCTCGGAGGAGAACAAGGTGGCGCAGGTCCCGATGCACCAGCAGACTATGGGCTTGGTGAGGCGGCCCTCCTTGACACCGCGGCAGATCTTGTACTCCTCGGTGCCTCCGATCTGCAGGGGAAGGCGTGGTGGGCAGCTGGTCAGCTGAGCGGCCCGGGGCGGCAGGGCAAGCTGGCGCACAGGACGCACGCGCTCCAGATCATGTCGGATGGGCAGTGCAGGGCACTTGGCCCTGTGGCACAGAACCCGGGCTGCAGCCACGAGGGCTCTGTGGCCGGTGCTGCCTGAGGAGCCTGGACCCCACCCGTTCCCGACCCAGGCTAGAGCGTGACACGGGACCACGGCGCTGGGAGTCACGCGAGGGCGGGGCTGGGCGGGGCCTCGAGGCTGGCCATCCAGGGCTCCCAGGCCAGGCTTCAGGGGCGGGGGCACCGGGGTCTGGGCGCCCGCAGTGAGGGCCTGCTCCAGGGCGGGGACGGGACCACAGGGCCCTCTGGGCCGGGGCTCAGGGCGTCGCAGGGACAGTGACTCCGAGTCCTATGCAATCATGAGGCTAGAATTTTCCTTTGCCGTCTTTCAGCTCGAGGAGTATCTCCCGAGCCTGTGGCACACAGGGCACGTGGGACACGCGGGGCACACGCAGCACATGTAGCCAGCTCCCAGTGCGCCTGCGTGCGGGGCCTCACCTCTCCCAACACCACGATCATCTTCACGCCTGGAGTGTCCTGGTACCGCACTACGTGGTCCATGAAGGTGGAGCCAGGGTACCTGTGGGGCGAGGGACACGGGCCTCAGGGCCCAGGGGGGAGGGAGGGGGCCGACAGCGTGCACAGGGCGAGGCCGCGCAGGCTCCCTCAGCAGCACACACGCAGTGGCTTCAGAGATGTCCACAAGTGGGTCCAAAAGTGGAACTTTTTTAATCACTACGTGGCCCAGGCAGGCCTTGAACACACGGTGACTCTCCTGCCTCAGCCTCTCATGCTGGGTTCACAGCATGTGCCACCACGTCTGGCAGAAGGGTGGAATCTGGACCCTTTCCCCTTAAACATGGCCTGAGTGGAAGGGCTGGTGGCACCCAGGGCTCCTGTGGTCCTGCCAGCCCCCCCCAGCACTGGGTGAGGGCACGGGGTGAAGCCACCAGGCGAGGCCACAGTATGCACCACAGCTGCGGTTGGGCCCTGGCAAGCTCCCCTCTCCCTCTCCCAGGCAGCGGCTGTGCTTATCCCAGACGGGCTACATGTGGGCACTGGGGCCAGGGGTCCCAACCACCGCTCCCACTCCGCAGGGCCTGGCACACACTCCTGTGATCCCAGCACTACGGAGGCTGAGGCAGGAGGGGGCACTGTGAGTTCAAGGCCAGCTCGGGATCACAGAGGGACCCTGTCTCATCAAAGACATATGATCAAAACAAAACCTTGACCAGCCTCCATGGCCCAGCGTGGCACCTTAGAGCGGATCATCTCTGCCATCCAGGCCCTGCGGCGATGCCGACACCAGCCCTGGGACATGGGTGTGCATGGAGGTGGACAGAGCCTGGTGCCACAGGAGATGCCACGCTGGCCCACCGGGCCTGGGTGCCCCTCTGAACACTGCCACACAAGGCGGGTTGAGCCACGCCCTGCAGATCAAGGCCCTCACCTGTCCCCGCCGATGGCCACGCCCTCATAGACGCCGTCCGTGGTGCGCGAGATGATGTTGTTCAGCTCGTTGGACATGCCCCCCGACCGCGACACGTAGGCCACGCTGCCCGGCCGGTACAGCTTGGAGGCCAGGATGTTGTCCAGCATGCCGCCCGTGTTCCCGATCTTAAAGCAGCCGGGCTTGATGCCGCCCACCTGCAGGTGGAGACGGCTCAGGGGCGGCCCTCCCCTCACGCCAGGAGGCAGCGGCACCGGGACAGGTGCCCGCCAAGGGTCCTCGCTCGTGCATCAGAACTCCGAGCTGGGCCGGTCAGTGACACACGCCGGGGGCTGAGGCGGGGGGTCACCATGACTCGGGGTCGGCCTGGACTACACAGGGCGCCCATCTCGGGGAACAGAGCCGGCCTCGAGAGCCGCTGCTCCCCCGTGAAGGCCCCGGGCCAGAGGCGGTTTCCTCGGCTTTCCGGCTACCGGCAGAGGAGCACGAGAACCCAGCCCGCCATGGGCCTCCGGGGCCCGCGGGCGGCGGCTCACCCCCAGCGGACACTCACGGTGGCAGGCCCGATGATGGTCACGCCCTTCCGGTCCGCCGTCTTGATGAGCTTCCGCGTGAGGGCCTCGGGGATGCCTTCCGCGATGATGGCGATGGTGCGGATCTAGGGCACGGGCGCCCGTCAGCCTGCAGCTGGCCAGGCCGCACGCGGGGCCGGTGGGGAGGTGCAGGCCCCACGTCCCCGACACCAGCTGCCAGCATGCCAAGTGCACCTCTCCCGCCCCATCCACCCTGTCCTGTGCCCGCGCTTACGGGCACCTGTGAGTGCTCACCACATCTCTGGGGCGGCCGCGAAGCAGGACACTGACCCCACACCCTCAGCCCAGAGGCCAGAAGACCACAGCGGTGCCTCTTAGGTCTGGACCCAACAAACGTCCGTGTGGGTAAAAGGC
>PVIC010023261.1:0-27008 GCA_004025085.1 Thryonomys swinderianus | reverse complement strand
TTTGTTTCAGTTTGGTAATAGGTGACTATTGTGAGGAGACAATCACAGAGTCAGAGCCTTTTTATTTGATTTTATTTATTATAAATTTGATTTTTGCCTTTCTGTTTACTTTCTCTGAAATATTCATCTCAATCACTTTAAAGAAACTGAATAAACAGTTAATAATTTGGGGCTCAATAAATTCATTGGGAGATAATATTCCCAAAGATAATTCTTGAAATGATAGTATTGTCTTTATATCAAAACAAAGAAACAAAATATATATACAACATTTGTTGATAGTGAATCATCATATAGAAATGGGAAATTATAGCTGAATTTTACATAAGCTAAAGCTCTGTACTCATTTTAATGATCATATCGTATAAGCGTTTTTAAAAGATATCTTCTAATTAGAAAATGACCTATGTTGTTTTGGCAAATGATATCAAATGCAGGACCTTTCTTACTTGTATATATTTTCATTCATACCTACATTTTATTAGAGGAAGCTGTACAAAAAGTAAAAAAATGTTTACGTTTTGTTTGAATTTCTGCTGTTAGTTCTAGACTTGCTCTCTGGAGAATAAATATGATTTTTCCTCACAATCTGCTTTATTTCTCTTCTACAAACCTTCAAATGGGAACTTCAGAAGATACTCTTGGTTTTGAAAAGTCAGCCTCTGAATTTATGAATCTGGGAAATTTTTCCAGGCTTTTCTTTTAACTACATATGTTTACTCTTTGATATTTTAAAGTGTGAGTAGTAAAAAGGAAATAAAATATTTTTGAACTCTACAAAAGGTAATAATGAACACCTTTTTATCCCATTTTAAAGTTAATATAACATCAAATGGAGCATCTATGGATTTTTAGTCTTCTTCTCTGCCAGATTGCTACATTCAATATTTTTGTTGTGGCATTAAGAATGCAAGGAACAAATGTAATAATATCTTTTTTTTTTTTTTTGAGACAGGTTCTCACTTTGTAGTTCAGGCTGGCCCTGAGCTCACTATGTAGCCCAGGCAAGCCTGAACTCAGCAATCCTCCTGCCCCTGCCTCCCCAGTGCTGGGATTACAGGCGTGAGCCACCACGCCTGGCTGTAATAATATCTTTGCTACAATCTTATAAAATGCCTGTCACATTCATATTAATAATATAATTTCCTTTGGTTTTGAGATATAAATATTTTATATTTGATTAAAATAGATTGTGTATAATTTATGCATAATGAATGAACTAGCTGGCATATTTTCATAGAACTTACCATTTAGATGATTCCAGTGCCTTGTCATTATTCATCACATAAGAGTCAAATTCTTTACCGGACCCTGTGGACTTTAACAAGTTGTCTTCTGTTTTTTGTTGTTGTTGTTTTGTTTTGTTTTGTTTTTCCTTCTCGCGCTGTGTGTGAAATTTTATACTTGCTCTCCAGTGTTTAGCAATACAAGCTGATTCTTCAGCCCCTCCAGTTCTTAGACTATGTCAAACTCATTCCTTCTCCAAAAGCAGCTGGGTGTTCCCTGTGTTTGTAACAGACAACTCCTAAATTAATGCACTGTTGGATCTCTCTTATCGTTGACATTTCAGCTCATGCTTTTGGATCATTTCCTCAATTAACCTGCTTAAACTTCCTCCAATAAATATCACACTGCTGTGTTCCTTCCTTCAAGTTTTCTGCAGATTACTTCCTTGCCTTCATTTTTCTCCTTCTCTCAATTATGTTATAAAATCATTGTTATAGATCTGGTTTCCTTTTTAGCATTTTAGTTTCAGTGTCTGGCATGTATTAATTACCTAATAACTATTTAATGAATATTGAATGAACTTAACAGTAACTTACAAATACGCTTTTCATTCCAACTAATAATTTCCATATTAGGACATTTTTATTAAAATGTAGGATTATATGCAATGATACTCTTTTCGGTAATATGAAGATTATTTCTAGCAAATTGACTACCCATATAAATCAAATAATAATTAAGAAAAATTGAATTTTTATCTTAATAGCAGAATATGTTTTTTTGGTTTATGCATTCTTATATTCATCTTTGGTTAATACTAGCAGCTTTAATTTTAGATGTGTTAAAGTCTTATTGATACATTTGCTATTTTTATTACATAACTCAGTTAAAAATATCTTTGTTAAAACTAAGTTCAAGATTGGTTCACATTTTCTTAGAATTATTATTATTATTTTTTTTTTTGAGACAGAATCTCACTTTGTAGTTCAGGCTGGCCCTGAGCTCACTATGTAGCCCAGGCAAGCCTCGAACTCAGCAATCCTCCTGTCTCTGCCTCCCAAGTGCTGGGATTACAGGCGTGAGCCACCATACCCAGCACTGTGGTTATGTGATATTAATTGTTGGTGGGTGTGAGTCACCATACCCAGCAGTGTATATGGTTACCGGGATTGAACTCAGGACCTTGCGCTTGCGAGGCAGGCGCCAGAACCACTGAGCTAAATCTCTGGCATTATTATTATTATTGTTATTATTATTAATTTGAGACAGGGTCTCACTTTGTAATTCAGGCTGGCCCTGAGCTCACTATGTAGCCCAGGCAAGTCTCAAACTTAGCAATCCTACCGCCTCAGCCTCCCAAGTGCTGGGATAATAGGTAGAAGCCACCATGCCCGGCTTTTAGAATTATTTTTGACTGTAAAGTATAAAATTTTATTCACTTACATGTTTTACATATTTAATGTCCATTTTTCATTAGTCTGATTTTCATAAGTGCAAGAATATCTTCATAAAACTTAATATTACTTATTTCATACAGTCAAAGTATTGGATTAACCATACCTTTCTTTTATATAGTTTTACTTATAGTTCATAAAGTAACCCTACTTTTCTCATCTAGTTACCTAAAAAGGAGAAAGCTAAGTCATAAACAATTATGATTTGCATATTATTCTTCTCATGTATGTTCAAACTTACCAATGTAGGTTTCTTCCATATGACATCTGCCCAGTGGCTCTTTGTTTAATTGAATTGGCTATATAATTGGGTATGGATGTGTATGCATGTACACAAGTGTGTGTGTGTGTGTGTGTGTGTGTTTATATCTTCAAAACTGTGTTTCGTTTAGAAAATGGATAATTCACTGAAGTTTTACACAACAGGCCCACATAGGTAGTATCTTATTCTATTTTTTGTTGCTGTAACAGAATGTATGAAAGGTGTAACTAAGAAAGAACAGAAGCTTACTTCCATCATTTCAGTGCATGAGAAGTCTGAGATCAAATGGTAGGTTTTGGTATCCAAGAAGAGCATGTTCTCTGGTTCCGTGATGGTCTCTTGACATGGCATCCTCTGAGGACAGGAAAGCTAATCCTCTGTGGTACAAGAGAAGAGAGTGTGAGCTCACACTTGGCAGCCTGTTCACAGGAGCGTGCATTCATTCATGAGAGCTCCTTCCTCAGGACCTAAACACTCCCCATTAGGTGTTGCCTCCTAACATTTTGAACTGAGAATTAAGTGTCTAACATATGAACTTTGGAAGGAACAAAAACATTCAAAATACATTTGCACACCAATGGCAATTTTTCTACAAAGGGAATATTTGTAAAGCAGTTTGAGGTTTTTTTAATCAAAAATTTTCAAGATATTTTAAAAAGCTGAAAAAGCAGAACAAGTTAAATTGAGAGTAGCCTAGGAATAGAACTCAGAGAATCAGCAAATATTTAGAGAATTAGAACATGAACTCACAATGGAACATGAAAATAAAATACATAAGAGTATAATTATCTTTTTTGTTTGTGAAGATCTCGTGGCTTCTTCTGCTATTGATCTACAGTTTAATTGGGCTGTGGTCTGACATTATAAAGGGTATAAATTCAGTTCCTTTGCATTTAAACATGTTCTATGAACTAAAATCTGGTCCATCTTGGAGAATGACCCATGTGCACCTGAGAAAGTGTGTATTCTAATTTTGTGGGGTGGAATACTTTGTAGACATCTATTAAGACCATTTGTTCAAAAGTTTGGTTCAGTTCTAGTATTTCATTGTTGATTTTTTTTTTTTTGTCTCGTTAATCAGCCTATTTGTGATGGGGGGCTTTGAGTCCCCCAGTACTATTTTATTAGTGCTTATTTGGTTGTTCGTGTGCATTCACATGTGTTTTATATAGTTGGGTGTGCTAGCATTTGTTGCATATATATTTATGTTTGTCATCTCCTCCTCTTGAATTGTTCCCTTTACAAGGATGTTGTGACCTTCTCTGTTTCTCTTAATTAGTTTTAACTTGAAATCTACTTTGTCTGCAAATAAGATAGCTACTCCTGCTTTTTTCTGTGTTCCTGTCACATGCAGAATTATTTTCCATCTATTTACTTTCAATCTATGAATTACTTTATGAATTATGTTTGTGAAATACAGTATATTGTTGGATCTTGCTTCTGTATTCTGCCAGTTTATTTCTTTTTTATGAGTTTTTATTGGTACATTATATATACACAGCACAATTACACTCCACATTGAGAATCTGTACCAGTATATGATGCAACTTAATTCTCATTTATCCCCCTCCCCTAACTCTCCTAACTCCCACCCCATATACACAAGCATTTTCTTTTTTTAACATTAATTTTTCTTCATTATTTACCCCTGAACTCCATTACCCTTTGAATATTGCATTTATTATTTCACTATATCAATCATGCAATGTAGAAAACATTTATAACTTCAGATTCTCATATCAGAGAAAATATACGATATTTGCAGATCTATGACCTATTTATTTCACTTATGAGTATGTCCTGATGGTATGTCCATTTGAGTATAAATGATTCAATCTCATCATTCTTTATGGCAGAGTAATACTCAATTTTATAAAAAAAAAATACACATTTTCTTTATCCATTCTACAGTTGATGGGTATTCGGGTTGTTTCCAAAATTTAGCCAACACAACTGAGCTGCTATAAACATGGGTGCACATGTGTCACTGTGATAGGAATCTTGTAATTTTTTGTGTGTGTATATCCCCAGCAGGGGAATAGCAGGGTCAAATGGAACCTCTAATCCTAGTTTTGATTGGTGAGCTGAGGCCACTAACACTGAGGGCTATAAATGATATGCACTGACTTATCCTTGTCATATGTTTCTGTTGTTGATTCTTTTTTAAACAATTTTTTCCTCATTTCCATTTAATTTCTAGCCTTGCCTAATGACTTTATTCTATTGGGTCTCATGGAGTGGTGACCCTCATTATCTTTTTCAAGGGTGTTGTTTAGAATTTTTTGGAGTGCTGATTTGGCATTCATGAAATTTCTTAGGTATTCTTCAATGAAATATTGATTTGTTGATTTGAGAGAGTTTTGTAGGATATGTTATTCTAGGTTGGAAGTTGTTTCCTTTTAGAACTTGAAATACTTCACTCCAGGTTGTTCTTGACTTGAATGTTTGTGTTGGAAGGGCTGCTGTGATTCTGATGACCTTTCCTTCTTATGTGATTATTTCCTTTCTCTGACTGCTTTTAATATTTCACCTTTTTATTAGCTTTCTGGAATCTTGACTTTGCATGCCTAGGTGTGGCTAATTTTTGTCACAGCTAGTTAGAGTCCTGTATGTCTTTATACGTATATCAAATTCTTTTCTCCTAATTGGAGAGTTTTCTGCCATTATTTCTGTGAACAATTTTTTTAAATGTTATTTACATGATGTCCCCTTTTTTCATAGCCTCTGATCAGTCTTACATTATTCTTCTTTGAATCATTTAGCAGTTGCTGTATTGATTTCTCTTGTTCCTTGCTATTTTAAGAAGTTTTTCCTTTCCTATTCACTAATTTCAACTCTGTCTTCTATGTCTCAAACTCTGTCATTCCATTGGTTCTGTCTGATGTGTAAGTTTTCAATGGAGTTTTTAATATTCTGGAAATCTTTTACTGTCCTGTACTGGAATTTCATTTTCTTCCTGGCCAAGAGCCTGCACATCCAAGTCCAATAATTTTGGTGAGTCCACCAAAGTCCACTGAGATTCACACTTATTTCTAGCTACATGGCTGAAATATAGCTCCCAGGTCTTCTGCAGGTTTGAACTATCCACAGTTCTGTTGCAAGTTTGAGCCATCCTTCCCCTGCAGCAAAACCAGATTCCAGTAAGAGGTGCTGATCCTACCAACTCACCAACTGTTGGAGTCCACTGGGCTCTCACTACAGTGTCTCTCTTAGTTCCCCCCTTGATCTTCAACTTTCTGTCTATTGGGTTTGAAATCTAGGGTCTTCCCTTAATTAGCAATCTTCCCCATGTCTCTTGCCTGTCTCTCCTCTGTGATCCTGCCCACTCAGCTGCCATTTTGCTTGTGTCCGCTGGCCCAGTGAGAGGGGAATGTTCCTTTCCTGCCACCAGCCAGGGGCCCTTGGACCTCTGTATCTGCTCACAGAGGAGAGTGAGTGTCTCCAATTCTTTTCAGCTAAGGCCCTGGGTGGACCTGGAAGCACAGTTTGTCTGGATCATTGTCTACTTCACAATATAAATTCCCTCCATCACTTGACCCTTTGCCAGGAGTCCACTGTGACTGTTTGTCTCTTCCCTTCTTTGACTCAGGATAGCAAAATGGCCTTGGTAGAAGGTGAAGGAAAATAAAAGAGAGAGAAGAGGGGAGACTTGACTTCCCCAGTTGTGAGCATGACCCAACTCCCCTTTACTTTGGATGAACTAGGTTTGTATTTCTTAATTTAAATATCCTTGATCTCCTGACCTGCTGACATCAGACCCAGCCTGTCTTGTGTGGGCAGCTTTGCCCTTCTCTCTTTCTGCGCAGCCATGAGGCCCTGTTGGTATGAAATGCTTTTGGATATGGGAGTTCAAGTTTGCCTTTCTCAGTCCCACTGATCTCTGATCCAGTTGATGATGGTAGGAAATTCTAGCAGTTTCCTTTTCTTCTAGAGTGGAGCTTTGGGAGTTACTGCCTGGAGATTTCACCACAGCCACTAATATAACTCATATAACTAATATAACATACATATATACACACACATGTATATAATATATTCATAGTATTATATATTATACATATATTTAAACATATATTAACATATTACATATGCATATGTGAATATATATTTATGGTATATATTATACATATATGTGGGTATGTGTGTACATACATGCATATATATATAGATATAAATATAGCTATAGATATAGATATAGATATGGCATTTAGTTAAGACAGGATTTTCTTGATTTGCTCCAAGTCTTAGGGAGAAAGTGGTATGTGTCACCTTTGTACAACGTTCACCTGATAAAAATTTCTTTTTATTATTCATTCTTTATGATTTTTTATCTAGTGAGTAATTAAGGATATCTAGTTTAATTTTTAAATATGTGAGATTTTTTGATTATTCTCCTAACAAATTTAGTTCCAGATTTATTGAATGCTATTCTGTTGAATTTGTTGAATTGTACTGCTTCCTTTTAAAATCTATTAACTTTTTTCCAGGTAATTAACTTACTAGTCAGTAAATGGCAGTCTTTTAAAAACTTACTTTTTAGTTTTTTTTTTTAAGAAAAATCATATCTTTTACTCTTGAAAGTTCCCTGATCGCCTTCTGCAGTTGCTGCTAAATTCCCTAGGATTTCAGTATATTTTTCTCTAGGCTGCTTGGTTGGAGCTCCTGATCCATATAAATCCTCATACTTTCCCATTGACAAGAATTGTGAAAATTGTCCCATACTGTGTTCAGCTTAATATTCACTGTAATATTCATAGTATTTCAAAAGATTTTAGAATAATACAGTTAGATTTCTGGAATTTGTTTCTTTCTTTGTTTCATTTCCTTGGCACTACTATCTGCAAATTCTTGTCACTTTAATCCCCTTCAATTTAAATTCATCTCATCAACACAGAAAGATTATATTGTTATTACTTTCTCTTTATGCATTTAAATTTTTCCTCACTAGCCTATTGACCAAAAATGCAGACATGCAGAAAGTCACTCTCCTTATTGTAGCCTTTTTTTTTTTTCTCTCACATTGCCCAAACACTAGGGATACAGAAGAAGCAGAAATTTGTATCTCAGTTTAGGGAAAATGTTCAGTTTCTTGCTTCTGTTTTCAGGGTACAGAGGTCAATATGCGACACTATCATTTCTAAGTATCTAGCAGTATCTGAAAGGATTCATATTTATGGCATTGCACCTAATAAAAAAATTGAAGAAATTGGGAGTTTCTTGAGAGTTGATTATTTTTTTCTAAACAATTCAACTCTTAAGTCTTTCTTAATTTGGTCATTTTTTTCAGATATTTATTCATACATTTTATATACAGCTCACCATCACAGACAACAGTGGGGAGTCTGTACCAGTATATGACACAAGTTAATTCTAATTTTTACCCACACATAACCCCTCACCCCTTGTACATGCTCTTTCATTTTTTTTTCTGAATCATATTTATTCTTTCCCCTCATTACGTTCCCACACAAAATTTCCTTTGGAAATTTCCTTACAAAAACTATCTTACATTCTAGAACTCATTTACATCTACAGGTTCTCATGGCAGAGACAAGATACAGTATTTGCATATCTATGATCTATTTATTACTCAAAATTGCATGTCTGTTATTATAATGTCTATTTTATTGAATATAAATCATCTAAAAAATTGGTTTCCAAAAGGAAGAAACAATTGGTACCATTAAAAAACGTGAAGGAAACTGAATTTTATTGTTGTTTTCTGATTACTTTTACCTAAAAGCCTTGTGTTAACCTTTATTTTGTTTGTCAAGTTCTACATCACTCTATAGGACATTCACACTCATTTTATTTTTAACACTTTTTTCTTTTTTGAGACACGGTCTCGCTTTGTAGTTCAGGCTGGCTCTGAGCTCACTATGTAGCCTAGGCAAGCTTCAAACTCAGCAATCCTGCTGTCTCTGCCTCCCGAGTGCTGGGATTACAGGCATGAGCCACCACGCCCGACACTGTGGTATGTGGTATTGATTGTTGGCGGGCGTGAGTTTCCACGCCCAGCATTGTATGTGGTTACCGGGATCAAACTCAGGATCTGGCACTTGGCAAGGAATCACTGAGCTAACCCTCCGGCCCCTATTTTTAACCCTTTTTTTTTTTTGAGACAGGGTCTCACTTTGTAGTTCAGGCTGGCTCTGAGCTCACTATGTAGTCCAGGCAGCCTCGAACTCAGCAATCCTCCTGTTTCTGCCTCCCGAGTGCTGGGATTACAGGCGTGAGCCACCACACCTGGCACAATGTTTAACACTTTTGATGAACTATAGTCCTACGAAAAGAGAAAGATGCAAGAGTTATGACCCCTAGTTTTAGAATCTACTGTACTTTTAAAAAAGCAGATTCCAAACTTCAAATGATAGGCTTTTTTCCTCCTAAAACTGTCTTTGTTTGATTTTCAGCTGAGGACTTCAAGTGGATCAGAGAGCAGACAAATTAATTGGTACTTCTCTGCAGTTCCCATAACTAGGTGCCCTTCCCTGATCATTGTGGCACTGAGCCCTATGATCCTATTATCGAGTGTTCTCTAGTGGATGCTGCCTGGGTCATAACCTGATTTTGATAGTAACAATCTCCAGTTCTTCAAAAGTGAAGATTCAGTCCTCTTGTATTTTCTCACATTGAAGGAAGCTTCAAAAAATGGTTGTAAAATTACTCTAATTGTTAATACTAGTCTGTGTGGAGGTTAATTTGAAATAAATTTTAAAAGTAAACACCAAACAAATAAATTTTAAAAATAAACACCTAACTAGGATTTAGAAAAAAAAATATTGGATGGTTAACATTACAATCATTTGAAAATCCAGTTATATTTACTTTTTAAATACAGGTAAGACTAAAATTAAGACTAAGAAGATGTAGATGTATGTAAAATAATATTTTTATGGTTCCTTCATAGGGAGTTGTTTTAAAGTCTAATTTAGCTCTTAGAAATGTACTTTGTAGTATTTCTAGAAACACTTTAGGTTCTTAATATAAGAAATGTGAGGTGGAAAGTATCGCATCTCATTCGTGTAATAAAATCTTTTGAGAGAGTTAGTCCTTGTAAGAATTGGCTTTAGGCTCAACTCCCAAATTTTCCTAAGACATCACAAGCTATCCAGTTTAAAAGCTGCCAAAGAACTTAATTCAGAATTCTCCAAAGATGACATATCAGTGGGAAATAAGCATGTGAAGACATTGTTAATGTTGGTACTCATAAGGCAAATGAAGTCAACACCATTAGAAAATACTTCCTCACACCTATTAGGAAAGCCACTAACAAAAGAACAAAAGATACTAAGTATTGTTCAGGAATGCAGAGAAATTAGATTTATAGATGCTTTAATAATAAAAATGTACTACAGCATACATAAACAAAGGAATGTTATGTGGAATTAAGAAGGCAATCTGGACACAGGTGACTTTCAAGGACATTATCCCAAGTGACACAATGTAGTCGTAAGTGTAAAACTATTCTATGATTCCACTTTGCAAAATAAACGGCAAAAGTAGAAAAGTGGTTGTCAAAGTACAGGAAAAAGAGGGAGAGTGACGTATTTTATGGGTATAGAATTTATTTTTATGAAATGAAAAATTTATTTATCTACTATGTGACAGTATAGATACACTTATTACTCCACTGTACACATCAAATATTTACGATGGTAAATTTAATGCTATGTGACTCTTACTGCAATAATGGAAAAAAAAAGGTTGATAAAGTATATAGTAACATAGAAGATTAAATATAGTATGATTTCTCTGTGAGATCTAAAATATAAACAATTAAAGAGAAAAATAAAAGATAGATGCTAAGAAATAGGCAGCTAAGCTCTGCGCAGGTAGGAAGTAGACCTGAGGAAGAAAGAAAGGGGGAAATTGGTGGCGGCGGAGGAGGAAAATTGATGAAAATGCTAAATATATATAACAAATCCTGAGGAAGGAAGTAATTATTATGTAGTATGCACTGAATCACATTGGAGGCCTCTCAGCAGGGCAGTTGGGAGGTGGTAAAGGCTTTGGGAGATGTGGCCTAGCGAGGTCTTCATTGTTGGACTTGTACTCGGAGTGGCAGGAGGACCATGCTCTCTTCCTCAATTCTTTGGCTTTTTTCCTTAGGCATCTACCATTTGTTGTTTTCATCCTTCATCTTTAAAGAGATCTAAAAACAATGAACTTGTGTGATCTTTCACTCTGAAATCATGATAGTTAATCTTGGTTGTCAGTTTGACTAGATTGAGAATCTTCTAGAAAATCGATGTCACACTTCTGAGTTTTGTCTTTCATGATGTTTTCAGAGACAAGATAATTGGGCATGAAGACCCATGAGCAACACAAGTTCCTTCGCAAACAGGATGGATATAAATGAAACGAATAATAGAAGAAAGAGAAACTTCTCTCAAGCATGCAAGCTCAGTTTTTCTTGACCAAGTACATTCCTTGCTACTTCTTTTGCTTATAACTTCAGAATGAAAATTCTATGATTCTTAAACATAAACTCACACTAGCAACTTCTCTCATATTTTTCACTTTGGTTCCCATAATTCCACGGAAGTCTTCATCTCCTTGATTTGTCACTTTTCGTGAACTTTGTCTGCTAAATTTTTCACTCATTTTGAATCATTCACTTTGAATTATTTTAATTAGCTCTTTTAGTGTTTCATTTGATCATCATTAAGCTCTGATTTTTTATTTATATCTATTATCTGATTATATAGCCCATGTTTGAACTCTAAGTTTATTTCATTTTTATAATTCCGCCATGTAGTTGTTTCATTTCCTCCACTGTGATCCACATTAGATTAACTTTAAGTGCTTTGAGAGTCGTTAAAGGCATTTTATTGCCATATCTTCTCATGTTTCTCATGTTTATGTGGGGGGGCATGTGGGTGGATGGGTGTTGATGATGACTGAGGATCAAGTAGAGTGTCTCTCACTAGTACAAAGATCTCTTTGGTGACTGTCTACTCTCTGGTAGCATGGTCTTGGCCTTAGTTACTTTCTTGGTGCTTATATAGCTTTCTCTTTTTCTTCATTCGCTACTGTCAGTCCTAATCATTGTGCTGTAAAGATCCATTGTAACAGCTATTCAACCATTTAGCTCTCACATAATTTAAAATTGTTTTACCAATTCATACTTTTACTGATGACTAATATACGACATTACTACTGACACATAGAGTGGAATGTAGTGGGTGGAAGGAAGGAAATATAGAGAAAAAGCAAGAGGGTCCTTCAAAAAGAAGAGAAAAAAATAAGAAATCACAATGATTAAGAGAAAGAGAGGCAATCCATATCGATTAATATTATTTTTGAATTTGAAGATGAAAGCTAGCATAGAGGTGGATTGAGAGAATATTTGCTATATTTTTGCATGTTTATTAGTACATGTTTGCAGTACATAATGGTTAGATTGATTGTGGGGAACTGAGAGGAGAGTTGTGAGAATGGAGAAAAGAAGAAGAAAGAGTAAACTATCCTTGGAGACAGAGAGAAGCTGGGAGAGTATCTAGGCCTTCTTGTATGTTGGTTATTAACTTGAGTTTCGGTCCTCTACACACAATTCTGGTATGAGCTACACTGGTTTCTCACAAAGAATTGCATTTGGATGGAAACACTGCAAATTCTTACTCTTCTTGTCTCACATACATGCGCCTCCAACTTGTCTGACATAGTTTTGTGTCTCTTCCTTCTCTGTCCTCTGCAGAACCTTCATCTTTCTACCTGAAGGTTCTCTGGTGCCCAAGACTCTCCAGCATCTGCACCACAGCCTGGGTTCATTTACCCTTGTGGCAGTTAACAGTGGACAGCGAGCTGAGTCACACGGATATGGTATTCCCCCTGGACACAATAATTCTGAGTGGCTTAGAAATTAGTTAAAGAATGTCTGGCTTCACTTGGCTTTTCTCTATTTCCCCTTTTTCCCTGTGCATAGGTGTTTCCATTTTGAGAGGAAAAAAAAAAAGACCAACCTCATACTTTACAGTATCTTTAGATACAGTGCCCCATCTCTCTGTAGAGATCTTTGATACACACTAACTTTGTACCTCTATATTCATAAGTTCAGTTTCTTTTTTTTTTTTTTTTTGAGACAGGGTCTCGCTTTGTAGTTCAGGCTGGCCCTGAGCTCACTATGTAGCCCAGGCAAGCCTCGAACTCAGCAATCCTCCTGGCTCTGCCTCCCGAGTGCTGGGATTACAGGCGTGAGCCACTGCGCCTGGTGGATTCCAGTTTCTTTTTTTAATTGAATCCTTTATTGGTACATTTTATATACAGCTCACAATCACACTCAATATTGGGGAATTTGTACCAGTATATGACATGAGTTAATTCTTATTTTTACCATATCCCTACCCACCCACAACTCCCTATATACAATGTGCTTTCTTTTCCTTTTCAAATCATATTTATGCTTTCCCCTTATTACTTTCCCCTACCACATTCCCTTAGAATATTTCATATTTTACAAAATCTATCATACATTCTGAACTCATTTACATCTACAGGTTCTCATACCTGAGAAAAGAAATGGTATTTACATATCTGTGATCTATTTATTTTACTTATTAGTGTGTCCTCAAGATGTGACCATTTGTCCATAAATAACTGAAACCTGCTGTTTTTATGGCAGAGTAATACTCCATTTTATTTTTTAAAAACATTTTTTTTTTTTATCCAATCTCCAGTTGATGGGCATCTGGGTTGTTTCCAACATTGGGCTATCGCAAACTAAGCTGCTATGAACATGGATGGACATATGTCTTTATGATATGATTTTTCAAAATTCCTTTGAGTATATTCCTAACAGGGGAATAGCAGGGTCAAATGGGACCTCTAATCCTAGTTTTCTTAGGAATCTCCACACTGATATCCACAATGGTTGAACTAGTCTGCAATCCCACCAACAGCCTCGCTAGCATTTATTGCTGATTGATTTTGCAATAGCAGCCATTCTTTGTGGAGCGAGATGAAATCTTAGTGTTGCCGCTTTTACTAAAGATAAAAATAAACTAAAGGAAAAAAAAAAGAAAGAATTACTAAATTGGGCCAGAGATTTAGCTCAGTTGTTCTGGCACCTGCCTAGCAAGCACAAGGTCTTTGGTTGGATTCCCAGTACCACATACAACAGTACCAAGCGTGGTAAACTCACACCCATCAGCAATCATTGCCACATACCACAGTGCTGGACATAGTGGCTCTCACCTATAATTCCAGCATTCACAGACAGAGGCACAGGATTGCTACGTTCGAGACTTGCCTGGGCCACATAGTAAGCTCAGGGCCAGCCTGAACTATAAAGTGAGACCCTATCTCATAAAGAACAAAAAGAATTACTACAATATAGAAGATTTCTTGATCTTCAGAATCTTGACTTTGATGCATAATCTAAATGTATTCACAATAAAATATTTTACTGGGGATTTTTTGCCTGTAAACATAGGGACAATGGATGGATGATCCAATTAATTTCATCCTCTGTTGTTCCAATAAGTTAATAGTAAGTATAGAGAAAAGAGAAGGTAAAGTGCAGGTTTTCACACGTGTGAACTATGAGAAATGACATGAGTGTCGCCAGGTACTTGACAGCAATACTAAGATTTGATCACTTTCCATTGGAAGAAAAAAATAATATACTGTGGTTGAGCTTCTCCCCTGAAAGTCTCCTCCTTCAGACTTGACACAACCTGTATGAATTTAAATAAAGTCATAAAATAGTCTTAGTTATTTAGATAAAACAATGATGCAAGATATACTAACTTGTTAAATGTTGCATAACTTCTACTAACAATGTTAGATTCATTTTAACATCAAGAGGAATAAGATAATGGTTCTGAAATTTTTATACTAATATTATTCTCATACACATGTATGATTAATTGAATCAACTTTCACTGACTAGTGTGAAAGTTGTGATGTTTCCTGCCAAACAGTACAATTCATTCAGACTAAGTAGTG
This sequence comes from Thryonomys swinderianus, assembly GCA_004025085.1. Lineage (NCBI taxonomy): Eukaryota > Metazoa > Chordata > Mammalia > Rodentia > Thryonomyidae > Thryonomys > Thryonomys swinderianus. Next base: position 12,116 of record PVIC010023261.1, on the reverse strand, counting down.
ACACATGTATTTAAATGATGGGCACAAGAGTGAAGGAATCATGATTTATATGGATAATGTCAGCTGTAGTAATAATGTCTCTTGGATATTTGATATATCCAACAGTTGTGTCACAACATTCTTTTGAATCAGGAATAATTGAGCACAGAAATTTAATTTTTAATGAATTAACTTAGTAAATTCTGCTTTATTTTTGTTCAAATACAATGTTAATATTTTAGGATTCAAATATTTTATTCTGTGCTAATGGTGAATAATGTGTTACTTTGACCTAAATTCAAAATATAGCATGACATGAGTGATTATTTATTAATAGGCACAAGTTAAATTAAACACAATGACTTCTCCTGGAAAGATGTCTCTCTTAATCTTTTTTTTTTTTTTTTTTTGAGACAGGATCTCGTTTTGTAGTTTGGGCTGGCTCTGAGCTCACTACGTAGCCTAGGCAACCCTCAAACTAAGCAATCCTCCTGTTTCTGCCTCCCAAGTGCTGGGATTACAGGCGTGAGCCACTACGCCTGGCATTGTGGTATGTGGTATTGATTGTTGGTGGGCGTGAGTCTCCACACTGAGCACTGTATGTGGCTTCCAGGGATCGAACTCGGGACCTTACGCTTGCGAGGCAGGCGCCGGAACCACTGAGCTAATCCGCCGGCCCATCTCTTAATCTTTGATACTTTCCTTTCTATCATAATTGCGAAGTTAATTTTCCGATTACATTTAACTGTCTTTCTCAAATTCACAATTTTCCATCTTCATCAAATGTGTCTTCAACATTTATATTGACTATTAACAAAACTTACAAGTGACATTAATCTGTAAAAATTGATGAGATCTTTATTAAACCAAGATATATTTGCAAGTATTGAAAATGTCTATAGCCTTATAAATATGTTACTTCTGTTAGGTTGCTGACCTAATTATGTGTTTTATTTCTTAGTATTTTTATAATTAATAATTATAATTATATGTTATTATATATTATATATCCATATATCATATAATAATATAATAATATATAATTCTATAATATGCAATATATAATATAATGTAAAATATATAATACATAATATAATATAACACTTATATATTAACATATATGCAATTATTGTACAATCAATATATATTATATATTATACATAATATATAATATAATTATATACTAATGTATATTATATTATATATTAATATATTATATATCATGTAATAATGTATAACATATCAATATACATTATAGTTAATTATAATTGTGATTAATAATTAATTGCAATTAATATTTTTCTTACATAGTATGCTCATATATATATATAGCCAACTTTTTAATGGATATCTAAGTTAGCTGTATATTTTTATATGCCACTTATTAAATTGAAATATATCTTTCGATAGTATCTTATAAGTGTTGAACTATGTTATCAAATCATCTGGTGGAGGACATGTTACTGGGAACATAGTGTCCCATGGAACATGCATCCGGAGCTCCCGGGAGACGCTGAGCTCTGAGTGTGATTGTGCTGAAAAAACCACAGTTGATCCTTCCCAGCCCTGATGACACTGTTGTCAGTTGTAAAAGCACAACAGGGAAGGGCAGGATCTGTCCAAAGAGAGATACATATGACTGTTTAGGAAAGAAAAGCAACTGAAGTTAAGTCCTCTTCCCGAAACCTGTCTTTCTCACCAAACCTAATGCACCGTGACAAAGCCTTACCAAAGAAAGGAGAGGAACAAAGGGTCCGCGGTGTGCACAGAATGGTCCTGAAAAAGTCTAGAAACATGAAGATGTGTACTGTGAGGAATCCTGTGTCTGTTCCATGAATTTAAAAAGCTGGCACATGAATCAAATGACAGGCCAAACATTAAGAAAAAAAAGTCAAATTGAAAGATAAGAAAAAATAAATTTCCCTGAAGCAAAGTTTACGATTCATTTAAACTTTTCCCCCCTAAGCAGATAGTATTGTTAACATACCATTAAGAGAAAGTAAATAATGGGCTGAGGACTTAGCTCAAGTAGTACAGTGCCAACCTTGGACACATAAGGGCCTGAGTTTCATCCTAGTACAGCCTTGTCAGTACAGTTTCAAGGTATTTTCTTTGGTTTGCTACCTTCATAATGAAATTTTAAACTTAAAAAATAAATCACTGTTTCAAAACAACTGTGTACATTGTTAAGTGAACATAGCACTCCTCACTTTGTTATTGAAAAATGATTTATGTTCAATGTAAGCCTGAGTCTCGTATGGTGCCAGACAATGTCTGGCATGTAGCACACTTGATTATATTTATTATCATCAAACCAATAATCAGCATGTTAGTTTTTCACTTACTTCTACTGTCTGGATAGTGTCTGGATGCAGAAACTGTTGCAATGCAAGGAATCAGGCTGATGGAGTAGCCTTTGTCTCAAATGCTGCTTATTGCTGTGCTACAGAGAAAAAAGTGCTAGCGTTGTACAATGAAAATTTAGATCTCTGTTCAAGGATCTACTCCAAGTATTGTTTTTACTTAATCACGTGGCCACAATCACCTAAAAGAAACAGGAAATCCACTACTACTATGGTCTCCAAAGACAGGTAGCTGGAAATATTTCTGTTAAGATGTCTCAAGACTATCCCAGTGGTGAGTGAACCAAATAGATTTTATCTTTTTTTCCTTGAAATTCATAATCTACCAGGACATTAGAAAAATACTAATTAATCAAAGTAATTTATAATTTTAAATGATTATGAGTTCTATTGAAGTAAATAACTAGATTTGTTACTACAAATTTATAAGAAATACAAACATTAATACTTCCCAGAAAATAACATTAACTATGCATGGTGGCACATAACTGTAATCCCAGTACTCTGGAAGTCTGAGACAGAGAAATTAGAGAACTGAGCCTAGCTTTGAATGCTTTGTGACTTCTTGAAACCATATTTCATAATAAGAAATCAGAAGGCACAGGGATATACCTCAGTGCAAAGGACCTGGGTTCAATATCCCAAATCAAACACATACAGAATAAATATATATCAATGCCCAATCATCTTTAATATAAAAGATTTATAGGTCAAAAATTAAAGTATTTCTCTATGTCAGAGTTTTGGATGAAGAAGCTTACATTTCTTCTAGATTTTCCTTTCAGTAGATTCTGAGCCGTACTACTCAGCACCCTATATAAAACTGCACAGTTCATCCCTCCACCAAGTCAGACATCTTGCTCTCCTAAGGAACAGAAATCACTGATCTTTTGTTTTTTCTTAAAAATCTAGTGCACAGCAAATTTTCCTTCACTGGTTTTGCTCAAATTTTCTAAGCAACACAAATTTGACCAATCTGTTCCAATTGATAAATAAGATACCTTTTAATCAAATAGTTGATCCATTTGCATGGACCTTGGTGGAAAATATGAAACTGGTAGGCAAGATACAAAAGCCATCACATTTTTCAGAACAAGAATAGTAAATAAAAATGTATGTTTATTCCCATAGTCAATTTCTACAGCACTCAATTATGAATGCCAGATAAGATGTTACAATTGCAGTGAAAATATACTAATAGGAAAAAAGTTCCAAGATTGAGGTGCTCCAAACTAACAAAATAGTCATGGACAGTGGTTTCTAAACAATGGGAAATCTTCAAATAATATGGTATAATACATGTTCAAAATTGGATTATTCTCTGACAGGCAATGATGCCTTAATGATAGACACAGATACCAGTTTCAACATTGAGATAGTCATAAATAACTCCTGGGTCAGCACACTATTAAAGATAAGTATGTCAGATAGTACAGTGTAAAGTGCAGAGGAGGTGGGTAAAATAGTATTTCTATGTATAATACACTTGAACATATGTACCTCAAATCACATCATGGTCCTGATGATAAGAGACGTTGAGTTCAAGACACCAGCTAGAAACTAACCATACGAACCAAAGGACTTTCAGAATCCAGATTATTGACAGCAAGTAAAAAGATTTATCTCTTGCAGTCAGCAGGCAGAGAACATTGAACCAAATATTTCTATTTGAGGATAGTAATACTCTGGGCAGACTTTTTCTGTCAAGTTCAAGGTCTTGATTGGGAAGGAATGAGATACTAGGATATGCAATTGGAAGTCTGAGTTGACATTTGAAAATTTTAAGTTCAGTTTCTATCATTGAAAACTTACTGATACTTATTAAGACCTGGGATTTTCTCCTGGTAGAAGATAATGTAACACACTGGCTCTCCCTATTCCCGTGGACTGTCCCTACCATTACTCAAGTCTTCGAGCACAGTGAAAAGTGTGCCGAGATGAAGTACATAAAGGAAATAAAGTTACTGTACCCTGACCAAAGTGTTATAAGGACCCCACAAGGCAAACCAGAGGTCAGAGAATAAAGCACAGGGGGTAATATCAAGATGATGATGAATCAAAAGTCAATGGAAGGAAGTCAGTGATGACACTGAATCACATTGGGTACATGAGAACACTTCTTTATAAGTCAAAATTTCATACCTGAAAACCACCTCAGGAAGTAAGGTAACACAGTATTTGGATAGAAGAATTCTATCATTAAATGAGTTGGAAATGCTAAAAGTTCTGCATTACAAAGCTGAAGAAAGAAATGAAAGACACAGAGAAACAGTATATGTCATGCACATACAATATAATGCTGGGAGGTAAGTGGCGAGTAAAATCCTTTCCTGGAGGACTTGGAGAACAATTCCTTTCTAAAGGCATAAATAATGTACTGTTGAAAATGACATAAGCATCTCTAAGAAGCTCAATTAAGGCTCCTCTGCATGTCTGGGCTGAAGTTGAAATGTCCTTTATGGAACTGAGCTTAGTGATGATAAGGTGCACGAAATCATCTCCCCAAATAGGCCAAGAGGTGATATTCTACTGCTATGTGCTAGAGAAAGCCACGGCGCGAAGAGCACACATACATCCTCACTAACGATTAAGTATTGTCTGGAAAGACTTCAGATCACAATTTGTACCTTCTAATTTGCAGAGAAGTTATTTTGCTCTCACAAATCCAGTGAAGTAGTGTCGATGCACTGTCTCAGACGTCATCAGCTCATCTCTGCGTGCTAGAGCGCTCCACGCCACCGCCACACTGGAGTGTCTTTCCGTGGATCTGCCTCACTTTATGGAATATGCTCCGAAGGCCATGCCACTCGTTTTCAATATAACTGATGTCATGTGAGGACAAGTATTTCTATCAATTAACTTGTAATGGAACTTCTCATAAACAATATATTTTTTTAAGACAGGGTTTTGCTTTGTGGTTCAGGCTGGCCCTGAGCTCACTGTGTAGCCCAGGCAAGCCTTGAACTCAGCAGTCCTCCTGTCTCTGCCTCCCTAGTGCTGGGATTATGGGCCTGAGCCACCACACCCAACATTGTGGTGTATGATATTGATTGCTTGTGGGCGTGACTCAGCACAGCCAGTACTGTTGTATGTGGTTACCAAAATCGAACCAGGGACACTGTTCTTGCTAGGCAGGCTTTGGAACCACTGAGCTAAATCTCTGGCTCCATGAACAATTCTTTTAAAAGTCAAGTGAACAAAAATAGCTACAATGTCTCTCTGGTATGAGAAACTGAAACTGTAAATGAGACTGAAGTATACAATGAAACAATGTGAAATAGGAAAAAATGTATCAAAGGGGAAGGGCAATTGTGGAAGAGGAAAAGAAAGAAGAGAGAAATGAGACAAGAAGGAAAACAGAGCTTCTGTAAATGAGGGAGGAAGGGAAAGAAGGGGCATGAGAATAAACACTCAGGGTACAATCACGTACACATTCTCACTGATGACTGTGATCATACTGTATGCCTCAAATGTACCAATACAGTTCATGGAAAAGAGTTATAAATTTAACTAAGAGGAAAGAGATTCAAATTGAGTATTAATTTTCTGAGTTACTGGAACTTCAGAATATTTGTAGCCATCATATCGTTCTGTGAATCCACAGAGCACCATTTTCATAGGGGTCACAGCTGACAGCTGTGTACACAGGCTGCTGGAACTCCTCTTTCCTGTGCAAATCCTAACAATAGTAACGAAGCATTATGGCTTTTGAGGATCATGTGCACTTTTTGCCTTAAACTTACCATTAGATTTTACTTCTGTATGAGAAGCCACTGAACTGCGAAAGCATATTGTGAGAAAAGGTAAAAGATCAGTACAGGAAAGTAAAAAAGGTAAAGAAAAAAGAAAAAAGCTTCATAGTTAAAAAAAAAACTGAAAAATAATTATGTATGTCGGGGACAGGGGTTGTAGGTAGGGCAGGAGATGGGGAAAGATGAGAATCAAGATTCATCACATACAGGTACAAGTTCACAGTGTTAAATGTGATCATACTGTACATATAAAATGCACTAATGAAATCAATTAAAATCATATGTGAGTCCTTTATGTGAGTTCATATGTGAGTTTAATCTTTATACATACTTATTGTCGGGAACTGAGGATGACTTACTCACACTTATGTCTTACTGGAATTTATGAATGTTTACCCTGCCCTGTGCCATGAACTACTGGGATTATTGCAGACATCTGCCCCAGCCTGCAGGATTTTAAACTACAGAGATTACTGTAAGAGGATTATTGGTTTTAAAAACTCAGATTTGAGGATATCTGCCCCACAGATCTTCAACTACAGGGATTATTGTAGGTAACCGCCCTGGTTGATGCATGCTAGGAGTATGGGTGTGAAGGCTTTGTAATGAATAAGGGTGCAGCCAGCTCAGGGGATAGATCCCTTCTGCTCAGAAAGTATTTGGGTTTTTGCTGCCACTGCTCAGAGGAGCAAGAGTTGAGCCCAGGCTCAGCCTTTACCCAAGGTTCTGATTATGTGGTTTGCTGGTTGTTAACCCTTTTGCTCTGAGACTCATAAGGGGACTACAGCTTGCCACTAAGGTTCTGCCTCTGTCCTTTTACCCTGTCTCCCACAATTTATAGTAGCTAAGATACTTGATTAACTGACATCAGATTAGCAATTCTGCAATTTAGAAATCAAAGCACTAGATATGCATAATTTGCAAAGGAAACAACAATAAATTGTATCCTAAATATCTTAAGTATATGGATGTTAGAGAGGTTCTGTTTAGTGATCAATTAAGCAATTAGAAAGTAATCAATTAAACTACAGTAAGTATGATGACAAATGGAAAATGGAGATATTGATCATAAGATGATTCCATAGTAAATTAATTTATTTTATAGCTGTGATAGATTGACCTACCAATATCTGAAGCCTAATGACTATGTCATCATCATTTGAGAAAAATATAAATATAGAGCCAGTCTTTTTGATAGAACTATGAAACAAATATTTAAAGTTCACATATTCATCTGTTTTTATTGTTGTAATGAAATACATGATGCTGGATATATTTTAGAGAGGTTTATGTAGCTCATACTTCTGCAAATTCAAGGGTGTGGCACCCACATCAGTTTGGAAGAATTTAAAGCAGATGGGATCACAACAGTGAGGTAAAGTCAATAGTGTGATAAAGCAGAGCAAAAGGAAAGGCAAAGCTTGCTCTTTTCCAGCTATTTGCTACTACAGAAAACTCACTGAACCAACATTTACTTCTTCAAAAAGAAGCACACTGAATAATTCACCTACATCCGATGTGTCCCCACACTTAATGATTCCATACCAAAGAACCAAGAATGCTACACTAGAGATCAGCCTTCAAACACACAAAGCTTTAGGGTCAAACCATATCCAAACTACAACAGACAGGAGTTTAAATTATTTGAACACGGATTTCTTAAAATGTACAGGTGGTACTGTAGTGGAGTGATGATAGAATATTTCTTGTAAGATTATGAGCTTATGGGACATTATTAAATTAGATGAAGAATTTAAAAAGCAAAAAAAATTGTGTGAAAAACTATTTGCATCCCAAATTAAAGAAGAAAAGGAAACACATTTCTATAAAATACCTTTTTCAAGCATTTAAAGTTCTAATAGTATACATATATATGTAAAACAGTAATGTTGCATTACATTTTGAAAAAGAAATCTTTATGCAAGGAGAAGTGAGTATTTCAACTCTCAGTGTTTCTTTTTTCACATTAGGTGTGGGAAGGATGAGTGATGGGGATAATACCATATTTGTACTTCTTCCCCCTTCTGTATAGTTCTGTATCTTATCATCTGTCCAGCTTTGCCTAGAAAAGGCTGAAGCAACTGCCTTGTTTTTAAAGTACCTAATAGTCACAAATAATTACAAAAAAAAAAAAAACTGACACACAAGTTGAATTTTCCCTGAATACTTTTCGTGTGGAAGAACAAGTCTGGTGGGTCTTGGAATAGTGCCTGGAGATGCAGCTTGATTGTTCCAAAGCGGAGTCACCACTGAGCAGACTGGCCAGGGTGGTCGACTGACTTATGTACCTCCTATTGATTCCTATGTGTTCATTCTCACCGTGAGCATTGAGAGGTATCTGAAACCTGACTAGTGCCTGAAATAATGGGCACCCAGTAAGTGGCACCTGATAAATATTACCTATATTGAAAATAAAGTCTTCTTTATAATAAACAGATAATCAACATCATCAATATAATGTGAAAAATGTCATGTCCGAGAAGCAATCAGTTATTTGCAATGTAATTACTATATATGGAGATAAAAACAAACTCCTAGATGTTTTCTACCTTGCTGTAAACCATCAGTGTTGAAAAACTTTGCAATGTTTCTAGTTGAAACCTTGCATGATAACAGAGCCCAAATTACCTCATCACTTTGTGGGCTTTTGAATAAGTGGAAATGTAAATTATTTTTCCTCTAAAATAACAAAAATACACAATAAATGGAATGTGTGAAAATATTTGAGAATTTTAAATAGAACACTTTCACAGTAAAATCTAATTTGCTTCATACAGCAGAAACTAGTTAAAATAAATACTAACAGTGCTGAGAAATGGCACTCAGGAAATAACAATGTTTATTTACTAAAATATTTTTATATTTGTATATTTGGATGAAGAACTAATTACATTTGTAAATTCTAATGGGTGGATAATAGGACAGAACAAATGCAAATTATTAAATCTACTGAGAAGGAATAAATTCAAGCTTGGACAGCTGATTTTTAAAATATGCTTCATATTTTGAGGAAATTATATTTTAGTATAATGAAATTCTTTTTTTCATTCAAGATGAAGCCAAAGTTACTTTTTAAAGTTAAAGATTCGTTCCAGAGTAGAAAGTCATTTCTGCCACTTTTTAAAAATATAGATTGTATTGATGAAATTACCTAAGAAATCGTTTCTTCCACTCTTCCCAACAAGTATTTTATTTTTAATTTAAAATTGCAGTAAATAAGCTTTGTTTCCCTTTTGTATATAGGGGCAGGGAGGTTGTAGGGTGGGTGGGGGAATGGGAAAAATGAGAATTAAATCGTGTCATATTCCAGTACAAATTCTCAATATTGTGTGTGATCACTGTGTATATATAGTGTACTGATAAAGATTCAAATTAAAAAATGCAGCACATATTCCTGATATCAGACTAAAAATTAAGAATGAATAAGTTAAAACCTCTAATACAATTATTAGGGAGCAAAAGAATCTTTGGCTATTTTGCATCGACTTCTCACTACCTGAACAAGGTGATTACACTCCCCATAAAGTTTTATCATGAGGAATTCACACACATACACATTCATTGCATAAAATTACTAGATAAATTTGACTTTTCCATATAGGAGAATTTATTTGCATATTAATTTTATGATGATTATACATATACTAATATATCTACATAGAGTATACCTACCCACATGTGTGAATATATAATATTTCCATGTATACAGAATTATTTCCTAAAGATAGAATCAGTTATCTGTACATAGACACACACACACACACACACTGATGTTTTCCAGTACAACTTGTCTCACATTTATTCTGTTGAAATATCTGATAATTCAACATATAACAACAAGCTTTGCTTCAGGGAGGGCTGTAGAACCCCCAGCAAGTCCGTACTTCTGAAACACATTGATGAAACCAGATAAACCTGAGGAATGATTTTTTTTTAATCAGAAAGAATAGGAATTCTCTACAAATGAAAGGAAGTGTAAACCAGGGGACATAATCTGAACTACGCAGCTGTTGCTGCCCTAGAGGTACTGTCGTAACAGGCAAGGGCAAGAGTCAGAAAACCGAGGCGACACGGCTGGGGACACAAAACCAGCAGTGCTTTTGAAGAACACACAGGCCAGAACAGTGCAGAGTCTATTGCTGAGTATGTCTGCTGATATTTGGGCTCCACCGCCGGAGTAGAAAGCTAAAAGCCTAAGTGAAAATACTTTGAATTCGAGTACAGTTACCTTCCTGGTTTAAAACAGAAGGTAAAGAGACGCTGAAGCGTCCTAAGGAATCTCACTTGGAAGCACCTGAGCTCTCGTGGAGATTCAGAGGTAAAGGCAGCATCGCACCACTGCGGCCCATCTGTGATCAACAGAGGCTCAATTAAGTTGTGGGCCACAGCTCTGCCAAGTAGAATGCTCAGGAAGTCATTTTGTCAGGAAAATTGTTGCATTATTTTCCGCCTTCATATTATTTTCTACAGAATATGTTGCATTAAAAGTGAAGATGAACAGAAATGCAGACCTAAGAGTAAAGATCAAAGTTTTTTTTTTAAAAATCATTCCCCCCAAAATATTATTCTGTACTTTTACTAAGTAGTAAAGATTTATAACCAAAATTTTAAAATTTTAAACATCTATATTATTTTAATTAAAAAATCACAAAAACAGTTGGAAAACAGTGAAATACTTTAAATTTGAAATATATAACAAATCAGATACTGTACTAGAATGTAAAAATGAAGTACTTCAATTTCATAATCTAATAGATGGATTTTCCAGCAAATTAGATTTCACTGAAGGCAGACTTCAACTATAAGATCTAAAACTACCAACTAATATCACTTGAATAAATTGGAGCCTGGAAGGTGGATTAGGTAGCTTGTCACTGCTGAACAACATCGCTGACAGCATCACAATTTAAAAGAAGAAACGTTTTTTTTAGGTTTATGGGTTCAGAGGATTTAACCCGTGCTTGTCTATGCCTAATGCAGGGATAGAATTACAGAAAAACATGGTGCAACGGAGCCGCTTGATTTGGTGGCCTGGAATCCAAGCAGGGGGCCTGCCCTGGAGAGGGAGCGGCCAGAGGCTAGCCAGTCCTGAAGGTCGTGCCTCCAGCATCCATGCATGCGCGCGCACACACACGCACACACACGCACACACACACACACACACACACACACACACACACACACACACAGAATGTGCTTCATCATTCTCCTGAGCTGCTATCAAGACGTCCAGAGTCCAGCTCACTTGTCATTGGATGCATCATAAATAAAAGAAAAGCAAGCTTGACGGTTACATTGTTGAAAATCAGAGGAGACCTTTCTTTGAAGCTAATGGGGTCTGAGGAGCAGTATTCAGTCACACATTCAATATCAGAGTTGGAAATATGTGATGATAACATTCTTTGTGTTTCGCAGAAGCAGCTAAAGCTTAACCTATTATTTTTACATTATGCATAATTATGTGCTTCCATAAATCTTTGAAATCATACAGGATTTCCTTTAAGTATTTGCCTCAGTGGTGATACACTTGTGACATATACAAGGTTATGGTTGTTTTACCTTAAAACTGTACTTAAATTTATAAATATATCATGAAAAGAAACTTCATGACAAAATAAATATAACATGTGAAATGCTTGGAGCACACTTGGGCTGTGAGCATAAGCAACAGAAGAGTCCCAGGAAGAATTTATGTTTTGTCTCCATGTTTTGGCCCATGCAAAATTTTAAAATATTTTTGCTGTGTAATAATCTTTGGCTAGAAATTTCTGTGTTTTGGAGACTGGTGATATTGCTGAGTAATATCACTTTATTGAAATTAGTGATCTAAATGGAAAGATTTGAAAATGATATGTAAAAGGAATGACTTTTTATTCCTTGGGATAAATCATGTTTTAAGGAAGAAAAGTGGTTTACAAATATATTTTCCTCATATTTAATATTAAATCTGATATTAAATGGTTATTGTACTTACACATGAAAGCAGTTTCAGAAATCTTTCATTTTTAATATTATAAAGGCA
>PVIC010023260.1:0-26964 GCA_004025085.1 Thryonomys swinderianus | reverse complement strand
ACTTCTATTATTCTTATTGATATTGAAAATGCTGCAAATATGATTTAAAAAAAACTTTAAATGGGACTCCTGTGAGCATTCAGTCACCTTAGTGTTGTGAGGGGTTGACTTAAGGTTTATAGTGTCAATATCTAAAGTAACACTCTATTTGCAAAAAGGACACTGCTCTGAGTGTAGTTTAACAATTTTGTCCTTCCACATCTACCCTCAGCCCTTTATGTCTTTATTGTCACAGAATTTATAGGTATTATGAGCACAGTCATAATTATTTTGGTTTTAAGCAATTATTTTTACAATGATTAAAAATGAGGTAAGTTTTCCTTATCCACATATTCTGCATTTTTAACTATGCTTCATTCCTTCCTATAATTCCAAACATCTGGCATTTGATTCTCCTTGACGAACTATACTTAACATTTTCCCAGTACAAGTTACGCTGATAGTGAATTCTTCAGGTTTTCATTGCAAGTGAGTTTTTTCGTTTGACTTTCTATTTGAAAGATATTTTTGCAGTATGTGGAAGTCTAGGTGAGTTTTGCTTTCTTGCTTTCTTTCAGATCTCTGACAGTGTCATCTGTGTCTTTGGGTTTGCACATTTCCCACAAGGTTTGCCATTCTCATGTGTATTTTTATTTCAGTTACTTTACATTTTTTTTAGCACTTTTTTGAACAGTAAAGAGAGGCTGTACTTTGATTTACTTAGGTTCACTCTCTTGTATCTATGGTTTTGCAGGTTGTTTTGTGTGTAGTTTTTTAAATCAACAGCATTTTGAGCATCTTTTTCCTCAAACATTTTTTTCAAATTTCTTCTTTTCTAGAATTCAGTTATTATTATTGGGTTTTTGTTTGTTTTGAGCCAGGGTCTCACTTTGTAGTTCAGGCTGGCCCTGAGCTCACTATGTAGCCTAGACAAGCCTCAAACTCAGCAATCCTCCCGCCTCTGCCTCCCAAGTGCTAGGATTACAGGCATGAGCCACCAGACCCGACATGTGTGGTATGTGGTACAGATTGCCAGTGGGCATGAGCCACCACACCCGGTATTGTTGTATGTGGTTACCAAGGATCAAACCAGGAACCTTGTACTTGCTAGGCAGGCACCAGAACCACTGAGCTAAATCTCTGGCCCAACTATATTATTTTGATTACTACCAGTAAATAGCTCAACAAAGCCCCATGAACTGTTTGACAGTAGCAAGCAAAATTACATATTTTTTTTCTTCTTTTGGCTATTGCTTTGGTATTATTTTTGTATTTAACAATGGGCATTCCATGGTTAAGATGCATTTTGGGCAACTAATTGTAGATATCAAATAGATGAATTTGTCATTAAATATAGAGTTCATGGGGAAAAAAATCAGAGCGTTAAGACTTCTTCCTGGTAGATTTCTTTACTATGAATGATTAATTTTGCTGTGGTGGTGATTAAAAACGCCTTTTAAAATTTTCTATATACAACTCTAAAACAATAACTAATTCTTTCTAAACTGTTTTGAAAGACAAACCTATCTTCATCAAGCCATACTCGAATTCCATTGTCTCCTATTTTTCAAAACTCAATTCTCTTTCAATAAATAGGACCTTAGAACTTTCCAAGTTAACAACGGCTTGCTTAGTGTGAGGACATCCATGAACGACATTGCCTCATTTCAGATTCAACTTCCTTATTCTTTTTAAATGTCTCTAAATGTTTAGAAATTTTGAATTCTATATTTGCTCTTCAAGCAGATTTTCATGGAAGCCAGCTTGAAATTATGAGGAAAGGAAGATCTCTGTTGCTTACATAGATAAAATGGCCTCGATGCAAAACAAACAAAAACTATTTTTAATAACTGACATTTGAAACATTTCTAGCACTACGTAAGAGTAGCCAGTAAACTATCTTAAGGTTACATCTCTGGAATAATGTTTTCATTCTTACAGCAGAGCAAATGTACGAAGTGGACAGCTATATGAGAAGCTGAGGAGTTGCACCCTTCAGTGCACAGGAACCTTGGCTTCAAAGGGCTCCCAATGGTTATGAAGACAGGTATATTAACAGATTTCATTAAGGCAACATGTCATGTATGTTATCTTCATCTCCAGAAAGAAAAGCCAATGAGAATGAATGAGAAGGGTGCTAGTTCTTATCAAAGAATTTGCTAAACTTTCTAGAGATTATAAAATTAAAGGTAAACCTTGGAAGGCTGAGCAGGATTTTGACAGCCATGAGTGATGATTGGATTTGACCTCAGCCAGAGCCCTACTAGAAGCTGTTGTAAGACATGCTCTAGCAAGTGATGGCTGGTTTAACTAAGAGGATCCCAGTGGCAGCAGGAAAGACAGGAAGAGTTTCAAAGGTCAAATGTCCAAAAATAGGAGGATTTAGCAAAATGTCACTGATGGTCTCAACATTGTACTTTTTAAAGAAGGAACCTAAACCAAAGATTTAATATTTTGGAAATGTTAAGAAAACAAAGCAAGTTTGTTTTCTGATAGATTCAGTCTACTTTCTTCATGGGGTTGTCATGAATATCAACAAAAGTAAATGTGAAAAATATTTTGTTTATTGCGTGGTATTCTTGTTATTTCTACTTAAAAAAGAGGAATAATGATGTAGTTATTTAAAGGGTTTTTTCCCACCTTCATGAGAATCTGGAAGAGAAATGGATTTTTCTATATAAAATAAAATAATCCTACTGTAACTTTCAAAACATACTGTTTGGAGCTGCTGCTATTGAATACATTGGGCTCCACAGTAGTTCAAGAGGACTTCTAAACTCTTTTTTTTTTCTCTGAGACAGGGTCTCGCTTTGTAGTTCAGGCTGGCCCTGAGCTCACTATGTAGCCCAGGCAAGCCTCGAACTCAGCAATCCTCCTGTCTCTGCCTCCTGAGTGCTGGGATGACAAGTGTGAGCCACCATGCCCGGCACTTCTAAACTCATTTTTAAGCAGGGAAGCTAGACTTGTTTCCTGATATATAGGGAATCTGGTGGAACCCAGATACTGAAATTTCTTCAGGAGTATGGGATAGATTATAGCAATCTGGAGTCTTCAAGAATTTCCCTTCATCTTCAGTTTGCACGTGAAGACAAGATCCAGCACTGAGAGTCCACTTCTGTTTGCTTCTCTGATCTTGCTATACCACACAGGGCATGTAGCCTCACAAGGACCAATTCAGGCATAAATTTCTGAAATGACATTTCATCATCTTCCACACAGTTTTAGGCAGACATTGCATGTCACATGACCACCTGCATCAGGCCCCACAGGCACAAGCCCTACGTTGAGCCCAGTGGTTACAATGTAGTGTGTTTTTACAGGTGAGGAAAGTCCTCATACCAGCTATTTATCAAGTGCACCCAACAAACACATCCAACCCTGTCATAATGGAGCCTTGTGTTTTATCTGACCCAATTTCACCATTAAATCACCACTTAGGTTAATTATTTATCCTTACCCTCATTTTACTGATGAGAAACTAAGACAGAGGGTGAGAAAATATCTCATCCAAATTACATAGCTAACATATTCATGCTAGGATTTTACCCAGAAAGAGTAACTTCAGCATTCATATTTTTATCCATTGTAGTTCACATTCATCCAGCAGCACCTTCCAAGGATTAAGAATTGAAGAATTTATTATTAATCACAGTCCAAGAAAAGAAACAGAGTGTTCTATGTCTTCTTATGAGGTAAAGATACCATGGCAGCTTCCTAGGTCAGCAAATACAACAGGATTGTATTTGGTATATCTTGATGCCTCTTTTTTCCCATCCCTTCCCTCCTTACTACTCCTTTTCCTTTTCTTATTTACAAAGCTCTGTTTCCATTTTCCTTCTTTTCTCTTTTTTCTTTTCCCTTCCTTTATTACCCCTTTCCCCTCCTCAGTTTCCCTTTCCTTTTAAACATTTTCTTCCTATTTCACAATACCTGTTATATATTTTTGTCCTTATTTATATTTTCAGTTTCTCACAACAGAGGCAATGAGATATTTATATATGTATGTCTTATTTATTTCACTTGAGTATAGTTTCAAATACCCATTTACCTAGAAATGTCTCAAGTTTATCCTTCTTTATGGTTGAGTAGTGCTCCACTATATGAAAAACATCTTTTTTTAATCCATTCATTGGTAGATGGGCATTTGGGTTATTTCAAAGATTTAGATATTACAACCTGTGCAACTATAAACATAGATGTGCATATATTGCTGTGGTATGATGCTTTTAATTTTGGAAGGAAGATACCCAAAAGGGGAATAGCTGGATCAAATTGGACCTCTAGTCCTATTTTTTTTGAGGAATCTCCACACTGATCTCCACAGTGGTTGCACTAATTTGCACTCCCACCAACAGTGGAGAAGGGTTCCTTTCTCCCTACAGTCCCACTAGCATTTGTTGTTAGTTGATTTCTTGATAATAGCCATTATTTCTGGAGTGAGATGGAATCTCAGGATTGTCTTAATTTGCATCTCTCGAGTGATTAGTGATGCTGAGCATTTTTTCATATATTTACTTGTTTTTACTTTATCTGAGAAGCGTATATTTATTTCAGATGACCATTTTTTTTATTGGGTCTTTAAATTTGAAGGGCCTGATTGTTTTCAATTTTTTATATGTTTAACTTTTAAAATTCAACTGGAACTGCAAGAGATTTAGAATGCCAGAAACAATCCTGTGTAATAACGGCAAGGTAGAAGGCATCAAAATCCCTAATTTGGGATTGTATTCCAGAGCTACTGTGACAAAAACAGGTTGGTACTGGCATAAAGAAAAGAAAAAAGAGAAGAAAGAAAAGAGAAATAAAGATCAATGGGACAAATTAGAAGATGCAGAGACAACCTCTAATACACTCGACCATCTTATCTTTGACAAATGAACCAAATGAATTAACTGAAAGAAAGATTGCCTCCTTAGTAAACTGTACTGGAAAAATTGGCTTCCCACATGCTAAAGACTGAAACTAGACCCATGTCTCCCACCATGCACTAAACTAAAATCAAAATGGATCAAAAATCTAGATATTAAAATAAAAACACTAAATCTGCTAGAAGAGATAATAGGTAGAACTCTTGAAGATACAGGTGTACACCAAGACTTCACGAACAAAACACGAATTCAATAGGAAATAGTACAAAGAGTCAACAACTGGGGTCTCATCTTATAATTTTTTTTTTCCACAGGAAAAGATACCACCAACAGAATGAAAAGAACCCACAGAATGGGGGAGAAGTTTAGCCAGTTCTTCCTCAGATAAAGGACTAATATCAAGACTGGATTTGAATTAAAGCTTTGCTATTAACCAACACTGTAAGTTTAGTGGATCTGTTTTGCCTCTGCATAACTCAGTTTCTTCATTAAATGAGGACAGAAGTAGCATGCATGGTACATAAAGAGTTTTATACAGATAATGCATGTGAAGAGTCTTGAAGTACTGATTGGCATACGAAGCAGTTCCTCTGAAAGAGGGAGCTTTCTGTCCTCACTCAGGATTGTTTACAATAGAGTCAGTAAATATTCAGATGAGGAAAGACTTGAATATAAGAGGAGTTGAGAGAAGGGGAGGAAATGTTTGAGAATTTGAAAGCCCAGCCCAGGTAAGACACAAGATCTCCACCACTGGCTCCCAAGTCTTGACCTGGAGGTGAACTTCTGAAATGGCCTCCTCCCCACTCCCAAAGCTCCAGCGTCACTTCTGTGGCTTCTGTGGACTCGATTCTCAGAATTAAGGCTACTTCACTATTGCTTCCTATTGCAAAAGCTATAGACCAGCATAATCATTCATAGCTTCCTACATGCGAACCTATCACAGGGACCCCTGGAAATATCATGGACTCTGTGGAGACTGGTCCTATTTTGAAGAAATGTCCAGCCTCTTAGGAAATAGAAACAGAGCTGAAGGAAAGTCAGAGTACCAAGGCATATTTAAAAGAGTTTAGAAGATAAAGCAGGAAAAAAGTCTGAACGGATATGGTTTCATCTTCTCACTCAGAGGAAATTGCGAGCTTGGTAAGTGAGCAAGCTAGTTGAGTAGAGCCATCCAAGTTCCTCACTCAGGGGTCAGTGCTTTTCAATCTGTGCTTCCGGAAGCATTAGAGCTTCACTGATGACCTTCCAGGACTTCGAAGGGAGAACAGAGCAGAGCTCACCAGGACATTTTCTTGACAATCATCCTCCCAAGGGAAGTGACTATGTGTGGGCTTGTGGCCACAACAAGTAGTTTGAATGAAGGACTCGAGGGAAGAGAAATTTTGAAAACTACTGTCTTAGATGTTGCTGCTTCAGAAATACTCATCACCAACAACTTACAGAAAGCAAAGCAGAAGGTTTCCCCAATTAGGGAACATCTTAATAAATATTTCAGCGGTTACCAAGATTGTGTAACTATACTTCAGGTCATCAGAAAAACACATTCAAATGGGTCTCAAGATACACTTCAAGATGTTTGGGGGTAACTTACATTATTATCACTATTATTTTTCAAGTTAATGGTAAATACTTTGTCTCACGGAAGGTAATGATAGAATAATCATCTTCAACGAGTACTTACCAGGTGTTTACTGTGTGTCTTCAGTTTTTGTTTATGTATTTGTTGTTGTTGCTGTTGTTGTTGTTTGTGATACTGGGGTTTGAACTCTGGACCTTGCCCTTGCAAGGCAGGTGCAGCTCCACTGAGCTGCATCCCCAGCCCTGTATTTGTTTTTTGGAGGTTCTAGGATCAAACTCAGGTCCTTGCTAGGCAAGTCCTCTACCACTGAGCTATAGCCCCAGCCCTACTGCATGTCTTAATCTTTGTCTGTTCTCTGAATAATCTTACTCATGTGTACTAACATTTTTTAAATGTATCCAGATAATTTTACCACTTGTAAAGAGCAAAATGCATTTTAAAACATTGTTGAATTCATTATAGCTTTCAATATTTTTATATTTACTTCAGCCAACATTTTCCTCAGGTCCATGAAGTTGTTTTTTCTTTTTTTCTTTTTTTTTTTTTGAGACAGGGTCTCGCTTTGTAGTTCAGGCTAGTTCTGAGCTCACTATGTAGCCCAGGCAAGCCTCGAACTCAGCAATCTTCCTGTCTCTGCCTCCCGAGTGCTGGGATTACAGGCATGAGCCACCACGCCCGGCACTCCATGAAGTTATTTTTACCTGAAAAAAAAAAAGACATTTTCATATGTGGAAAAAATAGGGAACCTTGGTTAGACTACAACACAAGAATAAGCACAAAGTAATAAATTCTGCTGTTCCATTAAGCTAAAACAAGGAAAAGATTTTTGAACTTTCTAGGTTATTTCTGATACTCATATTTTTTGTGTGAGATTCACCATGACTTTACTTTCATGTATTGTCACTTAAATTCCGCCATTCTGAGCAAAAACCTCAGTGAAGGGAGGAGTTATATTAACTCTATATTAATAAAAATATACATAGCATAATGCCTTTAATTCTGCCCATATATGACAGCTCTATAACTGGACAAAAGCTAAATATAAATGTCAGCATTTGCTGAAGATCGGTTGGTTGCACAAGGTGAGCAAACATAACAGGACAGACAGCCTCATCACTCACAACAGCCAGTAGTCGCAGGGAAAGATGGACGGACAACCTAACAAAACTGGGTAGAAGCAAAACTGCTAATCAGTGCTGATTTGGTGATCAGAGAAAAATCACAGTAAACTCAGTTGTGATGACTATGTAAAGTAACTAGGGTATCAACTCACAGACACCCCAGGAGTCTCAGGAATTTTGGATAAACTGTATCTCTTGCTATAGGTTTTGCTGTTCCTGATCTCCAGCCTCTGTCGGAATGGTGACCACAGGTGAGTCGGAGCTTGAGTGTGAGGGCATCTTCTCAGCGGTGAGGAGGAAGTAAGAGCGAATGGCATCGCCAGGACAGCAGTGAAAGGGAGTAAAGGGAGATGAGCACAGCAGCACAGCTGCGAACTTCCTTCCTCCTGGGCCTCCACCCCAGACAGAGAGATTGACACTGCTCTCGCAGGGCTCTCAGAGGCTGAGTGGTCCCTTGAATGGGTCACAAAGAGCTTCTGGGGAAGAAGCTGTATTTTCCGTCAAGCTTTGAATGAGTATCCTGGGTGCTGGGGAGATTCCAACACCTTCTTAGTCAGGAGAGGTGGAATATTCCTGTGCTTGTGAACTTGGTGACCTTCTAAGCGTTTACAGCAGTTACATCACAGGGACTTATTTTGTTGTTATTTGAGCCAACCTTCAGTGAGGCTCCTTCCAGTGACTTTCCCCTAAAAAAATCATATGTTGAGCTGTGACTCTTAACAGAATGGTATTTGGCAATGAGATTCTTGGGAGCTAGTTTAGAGGAGATCCTATGGGTGGGGATGGGATCCATGCCCTCATATGAAGAGGAAGAGACATCAGGGCTCTTATTCTACTATGTGAGAAGGTAGGTGGCCCTAAACAGCCAAAAAGAGAGCTCTCGGCAGGAACTAAATCTACTGGGACCTTGATCGCGAACCTCCCAGCATCCTCTACTGCGAGAAATAAATGTCTATTGCTCAAAACCCAGTGTATTATACTGAGCTTTATCAGCCCAAGAAAAACATACAGCTGTAGACTACCACATTCAGGTCAAGCACCTCTTGCTAGTAAGTTGGTATACAGTGCCTTTCTTTTAATTTCCACATCCATTGGAAGGTCTTTTGAAAATAGATGGAGATATAAAGAGCTCCTGAAAATTTCCACAGTTCTGAGCTGTTGACACACTAACCACTCTGGGGATTTGAGTGTGTAAGCTCAGGTGAGCTAATTTTTCTTGTTTAAGAAATGTAAAGAAGAATCTTCAGGATATAAACCAAAAAGAATTGTACCAACTGGATTAGCCGGGACTTCTGAAGTGAGGGCAGGTCCAGAACACTGGCCGACCCTTCAGACTGTGACCTATAGTCATTGTAACAAATTGCCTAAGACTGATTTGGCAGAGTCCCAACAAACACCTCGCTTTTAGAACTGCTACCAGGAAATTGCTTTTAAAAAAAATTTCTGAGAAAAACTGGATCCGAGACACAAACTGCAAGCCCTTCTCCTAATGTGAGATCCTTATTTCGTATTCCCACACATATATTTTTGATTTTGAGGTTTAGTTTTTGATCTGTGGAAGAGCTTTCCCTCTGAATACATGTTAAAATTCTTCTCTTCATAAAACTTTAAGCATATCATTCCCTGGGGAGTGGGGAAATGAAGAGAGTGGGCAGGGAACAAAATTGTAATGGTGAAAAAAAAGAGCATGAAATCACATTCCCACAGATTTTGCAGTTTTAAAACAATTGGCTGCAAGTTCTATGTTGTTTCCTTTCCCTGGGCTTCCTCTGCATATCAGCAGCTCTCTGCCTCTGGTGGTCGAAGGCCAGCACATCAGTGTCTACTCCATACCTAAAGCTCCTTGATTTACATGGTGTGGAGAGTACACTACAGACCTTAGTGCTCCAGCCAGCAGAGATCAGCAGCCGTGCTGCTGTCTGGGGATTTAGTGATGCTCAAGCTATAGCAAGAAACATCTTCAATAAATCATGTTCGCTATGTTTCTTATTCATGCAGTGCAGGAAGTGCTGTTTCCTCAAGCCCCCGTGCTCTTAGAGATAAGGGAGGTTCTGCACTGCATAGAGTTCTTAAGCAGACGTTGGAATTCTGCATTAGACACAGAACATGGCAGCCCTGGACAAGAAGCTGTCCCTTAAGTGCCATCACCCACTGGGCCTGTCCACAAGGATGTGGGAAGCTTGGGTAGCTGAGAATGCTCTGGGGACTTGACATGGGCTATTGTGTGGATGTTTAGCTTGTGTCTAGTACATACCTTGCTGTGACAGTGTGTTCTCTCCTGGTAGCCATGGACATAATGAATGAAGCAGTTCAAACCATGTTTGGTAGATCTGCAGAAGAACGCAGGTGTCAGTTTGACAGCCCAGCCTGGCAAGCACAATGTCTTGAGTTCGATCCCTAGTACAAAAAAAAAAAAAAATGACATCCCAGCATCTAGTTCGAGGATCAAATGAACGGGTGGATAAATTATTAATCATTTTTTCTTTATGTGACTTGAAACATATTCCCACCCTAAAGCGAAGTAGGAAATGAGCAATAAGGGAAATATGACGGTAAGAGTTGTGGCATACGCCTCCTGGAAGCTCATTATTGTTGGGGGAATTACTGTGTGGGGATGTGGGAAGGCATAAGAGCAGATTGGGGAGCAGAGTAGCATGTGTGGGAGTGAATGCCCACATGGTACGAGGCGTTGCACATGTGAAAATGCTTCTGATAATCAACAAAAGCTACCCCCATCATAAAACATGCAGTGATAACAGCTGGGCGGAAAGTGTGTGCGCACATGATGAGAAGGAAACACAAAGGGATGAGGGGTGTACTGGCCGTGATGGACAGTCACTCTCACCCTCCTGTGGTCGCCGTGGTGTACGGCTCTGGTTAGAGAGCCATGTAATTCCCGCTCTCTTTGTCAGGTCTTTTGGAATGTGCATTGATGTGTGCCAGGGTTAGGAAATTCCTTAAAATGTATCGGTGCTTGGAAAGCAGGCTGGTTTTCGTACTCAGTTCCCAGAACTTGTTCATTCAGGAACATCTGCATATTTCTCTTGGCTACAGCTTCCTCACTATGATTTCCGTATCCCAAACATTTTCATGGGGTGCCTCAAGGACGTATTAAAAGTTTGACTTTAAAAAGATTTGCCTAATGACAGACTCTGGATTTGGAGACGTCATTGTTCACTGCAAATGTGCTCACTCTCTCGCGCTCTCGTAGAGATAGGGTAAGAAGTTCAGTAGATCTTCCTGCTCTGTGAAAATGTCAGCTCACCTCCCCTGAAATTCTACCAAATGAGTCATTCCCATTGCTCAGATTAAACCTCTAGGCATAATGTATCATTTTCCCCCCTTTTTTACACAATAGACCTGCCCTTATAGTACAACCTATACCTTTAAATTTAAGGACCATATCTTATGGCTTCTTACTATTACCCTTCTCCAAGTCACATCATTTCTTCCCTGAACTATTATTGTGGCTAACTGGTCACCTGGCTCTCACACATGCACACCCTAGAATACTTTGTCATCAGAATAGCCTGAAGGACTTCTTTTTTCTTTTAAGACAAGATCTCACTACATCATTACATTGCCCGGGTGGGGCTTGAACTTGTAATCCTCCCGCCTCACTTTCTTAGAGTGCTGGATTTATACATGTGCACCACCATCCCTGGGTCAGAGAACCTTTTAACATACTATTATTTTATTAAAGGTGGGAAAGTATCTTGAGAGATGGACTAAAATTGGAGATATTGATATGGATGCATGATTTCTAAATGTGTTTTCATATATATATATATACATATATATATGCAGTTAAGATATGAACACATACACATACATAAACACACACATGCACATGCACGCATGCACATGCACACACACACACTCTAGCTCTGTCTGCTGAGAGAACCTAGAAGCGAAGACACATTTAATACCCAACACCCAGATGTTGACTTCTGATGTCATGCACCACTATAAGAAATCAGGACTGTGCCATGAAATGATTGCTGCCATAGCTGGAATAAGGAAAGTATAATAAGACACAGAAAAAAAATCTATTTGTGAAAAAAAAATTAAAGAAATATCCTTACCCTTGTGTACAAGGATCCAAGTTATAGCCTGAAGGAGTGCCTGTGGTAACAGTTTGAGGGTAGATCATTAAAGGCAGTAATTAATCATAAACTATTAAAAAGTAAGAATCCACTTTCCACACAAACAATAATGAAAGGAAGCATGGGAGGGGGGCTCGTTTTACAGGGCGGGCTGTCCATGTGGAGGAAGTGCTGCAGGAAAATCGTCACTTTGCCGCCATCTCAGTAACAGTTAAATGAGGCGAGGATCATTAATAGATTCTGACTCCAGGGAGCCAAGTTTGCTGAGGATCAGGATATTGTCATGTTACTGATGAGCAGCAAGAGGGCAAATAGGAAGAAGAGAGTAGACAAACCAGACAGCACCTTGAGGGAGGACTGAGATCAGTATGACAAACAGGCCTGACACACACCGTGCGCCTGCGGAGGGACACCCCAGCCAGGGCAAACATCACTGCTATTTAGTCCTGCCAGGAAGGCATAACCTGAACCTACTCATGAGGAAATGTTTGAAAAACCCCAAGTAAGAATCATTCCCTTAAGCAGGGGTCAAGGCCAGGACAGGAGCGAGAGGGAGGGTGCTGCATAATTCACAACGGTGAATAGGCATAACAATTTTCAAAGGCTGAAAACTGTCCCAGGGCAAAAAATATTGAAGAGATATTAAAACTGCACACAATCTGGGCTTATAGACTAGATCTTGGGATGTCAGGGGCAAAGATGGTTTTAAAAAGGCATTATTGATTCAATTAATAAACAGAATAAAGATGATAGTTTGGATAAAAGTGTTGTTTTAATGCTCAGTTTTACTTCAGTTAATAACTGTTCCACAGCTATGGGAGGAATATTCATCAGGATTCTCCCAAAAAAAACAGAACCAATGGCTGAATACACACAGAGCAGAGAATTAGTTGAAGGACTCCGCTCACGTGACCATGAAAGCTAAGTCCCAGGATGTAGACAGTGGATCAGCGGGGCGGATGGCGCCTCACCAGTCCAGAGACTGTCAAGTGGGAGACCCAGGAAGAGCCAGCGTTTCACCCTGAGTCCGGGGGAAGCTGCTCTCCCAGTTCAGCCACCGTCAGAAGAAAAGAATCTTCTCTCAGCTGGGGGAGGAGCAGGATCTTCACTCTGTCCAGTCCTTCAGCTAGGAGCGCAAAGCCCAGCCAGCCTCGAATAGACAGTTTCCTATAGTTGGCTAATTTAAACATTGATCTCATCCAAAAATACCATTATGGAAATACCCAGAATAATGTTTAAATGAGTGTCTGGGCATTCTGTGACCCACTAATATGGACACATAAAATTACCCCTCACATATAGATGATATTTTTGTTTTATTTTGTTTTGTTCAAGATAGAGTCTCGCTTTGTAGTTCAGGCTGGCCCTGAGCTCACTATGTAGCCCAGGCAAGACTCGACTAAGCAATCATCCTGTCTCTGCCCCTCAAGTGCTGGGATTACAGGCATGAGCCACCACACCCGGCCAGATGATATTTTTATTAGGAAATACAAATTGATATGTTTAGAGATTAAGAACCTAGCTGTACGTAACCCACTCTCAAACAGCAGAGATGATGATGTTCTAGAGATAGGGATAGGAAAAATGGTACAGTTGCCAAAATGCCAACAGTAACATGACTAAAGGATACGGAGGTTCTTTTTACCCCTCACCTAAGATTGCTGTAAGTCTAAAATTGTTTATGAATAAACCTCTTTTAGAAGGCTGTCCTTATACTGCTAAAAGTAGCTCACCACTCACCAAGAACGAAGCAGACCTGCCTCACTCAGCCTGCATTGTGCCGGTGGCCCAGCCTCCCCCTTCTCATCCTAGCTGGCTCACCTCATTCTCTCCTGTGGTTTGAGGTGGTCTGTGTAGCCTGATACTGTATGTCAGGAGCTCGGTTTGCAGAGAGGTTGGTTGTTGGGAGACGGCGTAGACTGTAGGAAGGAGGGGCCTAAGGTAGTTAGGTCACTAAGACTCTGCGCTCTGAAGGAAAGAAGGTACCTTGAGCAAAGGTGGCTGCAGGAGTCCGTGTGGCCCCTCCACCTCTTCCACTTCAGGGTTCAGAAGGAGACCGCTCGTTCCTATGTGCACTTCTGAGGTGACACTGTCACCTTCAACAGAAACAGAACCGATAGAGTTATCTAATCTTAGACCTTGGTGTAGCAAAACTGAACTGAATAAGTGCCTTTTCTTCATAACTCAGATACCTCCAGTTTCATTACAGGTATCATGGCTGTCAGTTTGAGCAGACTAAGAAACTCCTGCAGAGGTAGTTGGATCACAGACACACTACATCAGGGCTTAATCTATTCAGATCCACAGCTGGACGTGCTGCTTGGAGATGGAATCCAGCTGGAAGCAGGTCCCTGAGAGTTGTGGCTTTGGGGTACACCGGGCAACCTTGAAGTGAGCGGCTCTGCTCCTGGATGCTGGTGATTCCATGCCGCCCCCGCCTTGGAGGTGGCCTGTACTGTGGACTGAACTCGCTGGAACTGGGAACCAGACTCATCCATCCTTCCCATAAACCCTGGGTGTTTTATGCCAGTAACAGGAAAGCTGACCAGTATAGTAACTAAAATATGTCTAGTAAAATATGTCTAGAAGCTTCACTCACCCTTCACACTTCTGCCACAGAATTCCCATACTTGCTTCTCTTTCTCTACACTCTTCCCTGACTTCACCTGGCTAGCTCTTCTCAGTGCTCAGTTATCTTGTCAAATGTCAAATCCCCAAAGAATTCACCATGGTTAAGCATTCCGTGTGTGTGTGTGTGTGTGTGTGCGCACGTGCACACACATGCACGTGTGTGTGTGTGTGTGGTGCCCACTAGGATATACAACTCATAAAAATCAACCACTTCACCCTATTCTGTGTACTACTTGTCTTAGTTACTTTCCTTGTTGCTGAGACAAATACCTTGAAGGAGGAGAGGATTATTCTGATTCGCATTTCAGTCCATAGCCAGCTGGCTCCAAGGTAGGATGCCAATGAAAGAGGGGCATGGCGGAGAACTGCTCACAAGGTAGCAGTAAGGAAGTCTAAAGCATAGAGAGAGAAGCTGGGAGGGAGATAAACCCTTCAAAGCCATAGCTCCAGAGACCCATCTCTTTACCTCAAGCCCCACCTCCTAATAGCTACAAAATGCATGATCCAATCCTCTTCCAAAAGTGTTATGAGGATTTTGGCTCTTGGAGATGTTCTAGATACAAACTCTAACACTATTGTATCTTCTTGACATATGGTAGTCCTATTTTCTTTTTTTTTAACAAGTTCTCACTTTGTAGTTCAAGTTGGCTCTGAGCTCACTATGTAGCCCAGGTAAGCCTTGAACTCAGCAATCCTCCTGCCTCTGCCTCCCAAGTGCTGGGATTACAGGTGTGAGCCACCACACCTGGCACTGTGGTGTGTAGTACTGATTGCTGGTGAGTGGGAGTCACCATGCCCTGTATTGTTGTATGTGGTTACCGGGGATCGAACCAGGAACCTTGCATTTGCTAGGCAGGCACTGGAACCACTGAGCTAAATCTCTGGCCCCTAAAGAAATATTTTAACAAACAAACATTTGTCTATAGCCCTAAACTTTTGAAATGAAATACTTAATCTATTTGCTACTTATGTTTTTCATATATATACATGCTATCCATATGAAGTATATGCTATATATGCTATATATTATATGTGAAATATATATAGCATATATATTAGTTCTTCTAGGTTGTGGGATAAATTTAAGTGCTAAATATTATGTTACCAGAGGGCATCAAATATAGAGTATTATTATAGAGAACTTGAAGTACTATTTATTGATGAAAAGAACCAATTCTTTGCAAGTAATTTTGATGGTCTGAGAATTGGAGTAGGCTGACCTAGGTAATGTGAAAATGCCAATAAATACAGTAATAAGTAAATCCACTGGGAATTGGTCCTTGTGTTCCAAATCCTATGTCTAGTACAACTTTACAAAACAGTAGAGAAGACCCATCAGTGTTTACTAAGTGTAAGCAATAATCTATGAATAGTTTGAAACAGATCATTCTAGAAGAAGGAGGAAAAAAGATGACTTGTTTTGCACCTTTAAACATTAAAACAGTTTTTTTGACTAGAGAAAGAGTTGATGGCACCTTTAAACATTAAAACAACTTTTTAACTACAGAAAGAGCTGATGGGTAAGATTTCCCCACTGGGTCAGGAACAGGTTAGAAATAGCTGTAAAAGCATCTGCCTCAAGATAGTTAACACTTTATTATCATTATGTTTTGCTTTATTGGGGGGGTTCACCTCTGGTTCAACAGGTGACTCCTCCTTCCCCAAAAGCCAAATGGTAACTGCGGAAGACATTTGCTCTACTCATGAATGAAAGCTCAGTAAATATAGTAAATTACTTCTTACCAATCAAACATAACAGTGAAATTTTAATTAGCAGGCTGGAAGGTGTCTTGGTGCAGAATGCTTACACTCTCCTGGGATTTAACAGCATGATCTGCACGCTTCTAGTCATTATATATAGCACTGCAGGGATCAAATCATGGATCACAACTCTTACCAAAACTAGTATCTGTGATTTCCCAGTTTCTGTGCATTGAGGCAAACCTCTGGAAGGTCCTTCTTTGACAGTGTCTCTTGAATGTTGCCTTTCTATACCTCACTGCCTGGCAGGGCTGGCAAAGACAATGGACACTTTCTTATAACTGAGCTACAATCAATTTTTAGGTGTATAGTTCTCTGCTGGTCCTGTGACTGTACAAATGTAATACTCTTGACCTCTTCAGTAGTGGAAAATCAAATTTCACCCACTATTGTTTTCTAAGGTTCAGAGAAAACAGTTATCATTCCAATCTTCTTCTTTCTCATTTCTGATTTACAGTATATGTACAGAATAAAATTCATCTTTTTAGTGTACAACATTATGAGTTCTGATAGATGCATGCAGTTATGTAGCCAGCACCACAATCAAGATACAGGACACAACAATTCCTTAACTCTTCACAGGTGAGCGCTCTCTCCATCCTCAACCTTGTTTAAGCCAATGCTTATACTGCTAAAATCATACTCATTTTACCTTAATGCTTTACTCTAATAAATTCAGACTTCACCGGAAATAATTTAGGGATTCAGGTGAGGTATCTATCATCTGCAAAAGAGGAGAAGGGCAGGTGTCTTCAGTCCTTTCTCATTTTGGGGACAAAGTATCTGGCACCCACAGTTTAAAGGAGAAAAGGTTTGTTTTAGCTCACAGTGTGCAGAGATTTTAGTCCACAATCATCTGGCCCCAAGGTAGGGTGGATGGCTAAGGGGCATGGCAGAGGAAGCTTCCTTAAGGCATGAGAGGGAAGAAAGTGGAGAGAGAGATCAAGGGAGGAGGAGGGAGAGAGATCTTTCCAGCCACACCACAGCGACCACCTCTTCTTGCTAAGCATCACTTCCCAATATCATACACAACTGTGGACCCATCCGTGGGCTAATCCAGTGATGAGTATCACACACCCTTGACCCAGTTATCTCCACACGGCCTCACCCTGAGCCTAGGAGGCTTTGGGGAGACAGCTAGAAAGAAACCATAACAGCCAGTTAATAATACATTTATGTTAGCTTCCACATATACATGCTACCAATATATAAAACTCTTAGATAACAAAGTAAGATAACAGTATATAACAAGGTAGATAAGAAAAAAAAGTACACTCTGGTCATCATGGTGAGCAAACATCTCTATAACAGTATCTAAATTATCAATTAACTCATATTAACCTTCTGAAGTGGTTGATGATAATGAAGCCCTTCTCATCAGAGTTGCAAAAATGCTCCCAATTTGAATCCTGACTAATTGCCAGTAGCTGACAAAAATTCTAGATTGCAAAGAATTCTGGTACACAACAAGCAATGTTAATACCAAACTTTGAAGTCTTAGAAACTGATGAACATATGTAATTACTCAGAGTCCCAGCCCCTGACTGTCTCCTTAGCCAGTGCTGCACCTGTATTATCCACCTCTGAGCCAGTGAACAGAAGAGCCCAGAGGCTGCAGCGCCCTCTGAAACCACTCACACTGGTTGATCCTAAACCGGCTCGCCTGCTTCTCACTTCTTCCCATAGAACCACCGTTAAGACGTCTGCCAGCATCTCCTCGCTGCCTCTTAAGTAACCCTGCTGCGCACCCCTGTGGCCCCATGGTACTGCATGCCTCTCACTCTGGGTTCTGTGAGTAACCAGTCTTCTCAGTGGCACTCACCTCCCAGTCTGGTAAGCCGGCCATAGCTGAATCATGGTCGAATCTGTACTATAACACAGTGGCATACTGCGAAAGAGAGGACACATCTAAGAAATGTTAGGGAGTACAAGGCCGGGACGTGGTGACGAGCACACAGGAAGGAAGGCGAGTGGTTTCAAGATGGATGACTAGATTTCGAGCCTGCAAACAGAGAAAAATAATAGTAAACACTTGTAGCACACCTGCCTACTTGCGGTCCTGCCCTCTTGGTCGAAGCACTCTTCAAACATGTCTTAGTCATTTTCTTCGCCACTGAGACATAATACGAGACACATACAACTTAAAGGGGGAACAACTTTATTTTGGTTCACAGCTTGTGGAGATTTCAGTCCATAGTCCAGCAGTCCAAGGCACAGTGACAGAGACGCATGGCAGAGGAACAGCTGCTCCTGAAGGAAGTAGTGCACCAGGAGTAGAGGAAGTAAAGGAAGGAGATGGGAAGGGAGATGACCCTTCTAGGCCTCCATACGCCACCTTTTCCAGCTAGATCCCACCTTCTAACAGCATGTGGGCTGTAAACCCCCTCACCTCCCCCAAAACACCACCTCTGATCCCTTGAGGGCTTGGCAAATACATCTAGATATCAACCATAATACTTAACTCTTCAGTATCCTTTGAAGTCTCTTTATTATTCCCACATTGAAACTGAGACACAGTGATGTTCAGGAACCTGCAGGGGCACAGAGTAGCTAACTCACCACTCCACTGTGTTTGCTTTCTGGAAGGCAGCTGGGTTCCACTTTCCAGCCTCCCTGAGGTTAGGTTTGTGTAAGTGACTGATTTCTGGGTACTGATGCCTGCACGAAATGATGGGTGGTGCTTCAGGCTTGGTCCATGAAAGCTCTATCATGCCACCCTGGGTACTCTATATAGGCGAGTGGGCACTGAAAGTCTCCAGTGAACATGCTGAGACCACACGATGTACAGAATGTAGCTCAGTAAATTAAGCCACAGTAGGCTCTATGCGAAATTCCAGATAGTAACTAGTTTAGGCCTTGAGGAGCCAACAGGCAGAAGTGAGGATATTATGTGCACACTTATATTACTATGTGAACTGTGGCCACTACAAAATGTAAAGCACATTCTTAGCTCATTCTTAGTAATACTAAAAGATATACAGTGGGCCAAATGTAGCCCACAGACATAGTTTTTCACATCCTGCCCTAAATCATGACTTACAGGAAAGACAGCTGCTGATCTGGAATGCTCTTCATGAGTAGGTAGGTGGTAGTAGACTGCTAGAGCAAAGCCTCCAAAGTGCTGCTCCGACAGTGAGTCCCTACCCTTGTGCAGCTGGGGCACCCAGCAAGGATGCGGCAAAACTCAACCTGAGTCTGTACAGTCTGATTCCTGATGCCCCTCACAGACACCACAGGGTGTTCCCTCTTGAAAAGCAGAACCAAGTCAGGCTTTTGATACCTGCCTGGAGCTGAAAAGTGGGGAAGAGACTGGGGTCCTTCTTACTGCCATCCCCGTGTTCATCTTGAGTTTCAAAGATGAGCATAAAGACAAGGAGCAAAAGTTCTACTTGAAACAGCGTTCTTTGAAAGCTCAGGAATATCCAGTGTTAGTAAGAGACCTCATTCATTTGTGTCAGGGATATTACTCTGCAATGAATAAGGGCAAATCTGAGTCCTTAGTAAGAAAATGAATGCATTTGGAAACTATAATATTAAGTGAAATAAATCAGATATGCAAGCTCAAATATTGGACAATTTCTTTTATATGAGAAACCCAGAGTATAAATAAATTAAAAAGAAAATAAAAACAGGTAATAGGAAACAAAGAGAGCTTTTGCAAAGGAAGAGAATAAGAAATGGAAAGAAGAGGGAAAGGAGATTTAAAAAGAATTTAAAAATATTGTATGCATGCACCAATGCTACACAATGAATATAATCCTGATGTAAAGCATCATGTACTACAAAAATAAAGATGTGAACCTTTATCCTTCCTTTGAAGGAATGCAGACAATGTAGGACCAATATTTTGTACCTTTTCAATATTCCTAAGTGAATTTCTTCCAACTCCCAAACTATCTGCTACTGTATCCTCACATCCTCAGACTTAGAGTTGTAGAAATACGAAAGTGCACAGCAGAGGTGGGATGGGGAGATGTGGTTTCTGGCCTGAGGGGTTTCCACACTTTTCGGTATCTCTCTCCCTCAAAGCCTTTAACACCATATCCAAAACAATAATGGAAACAGCAAAGGATTTGTCTCCAGGACTTTCTAGAAAGTGTGTGGCTGGTAGCAATTTTGCTAATCTTGTCCAAGTCCAAAATTTCAAAAAGGACCACTTTCTGGAATAAAAGTTGGAAAGAAATAGTTCATCATTCCACAATATCATTCTTTCCAGCATTCCTCACAGAGCAAGATTTGTTTATATTAGTGTTTATAGTTACTAGTTGTTCTCAAAATGCTTATTTGGATTCTGAGGTCTCACTCATGGTTAAAGAATGTGAAAGGAAGTTTTCTGTGGTGATACTTTTGTTTTTAAATTAAGGTGCAGCTGATTAATCTATCCATCTCATGTAAATGGAGATGACTAATGTAGAAGCACAGGCTGTCAGAAGATAAAACAGTTAACAGCTAGTCTCTTGGGAGTTTTTCTTTAGATATGTTTGTTAGTTTTGTTTTATTTAAGAAGGAGGACAGAGAACTTAATTGTATTTGACATTTATTTTTACCAGACCTACCCAAAGCTGTAAAGAAAAACAAATAATGATATACATCTGTCATTTGTATTTCATTTGTGACTCTTTCATGGGTAGTTGTGAGATTTGCTTCTACTGACACAAATTCTAGAAATGCAATGTATGGTAAGAGTTTCTGAAACTATGCAGTCAGAACTAGTAGTTGGTTTAACTTTTTTTTTGTTTTGTTTTTTGAGACAGGGTCTAGCTTTGTAGTTCAGGCTGGCCCTGAGCTCACTATGGTCCCCAGGCACGCCGCCGTGAACTCAGCAATCCTCCTGTCTCTGCCTCCCGAGTGCTGGGATTACAGGCGTGAGCCACCACGTCCGGCATTGTGGTATGCAGTGTTGATTGTTGGTGGGCGTGTCTCCATGCCCAGCATTATATGTGGATACCGGGGATCGAACTCAGGACCTTGCGCTTGCGAGGCAGGCGCGGGAACCACTGAGCTAACCCTCTGGCCCAGTTGGTTTAACTTTTAAAAGTAAAAACAAACAAACAAACAAAAAAAACACATGAAATTGGTACATAATACTTCAGATATTTTAGCTTAA
Organism: Thryonomys swinderianus; assembly: GCA_004025085.1. Taxonomy (NCBI): domain Eukaryota; kingdom Metazoa; phylum Chordata; class Mammalia; order Rodentia; family Thryonomyidae; genus Thryonomys; species Thryonomys swinderianus. The sequence continues at coordinate 5,812 of PVIC010023260.1, read as the reverse complement.
GATTTTTTTTTTTTTTTGAGACAGTGTCTTTGTAGTTCAGGCTGGCCCTGAGCTTACTATGTAGCCCAGGCATGCCTCGCACTTAGCTATCTTCCTGCCTCTGCCACCCAAGTGCTGGGATTACAGGCATGAGACACCACGCTTGGCACTGTAGTATGTGGTATTGATTGCTGGTGTGCATGAATCACCATGGCCAGTTTTGTTGTATGTGGCCACCAGGGATCAAACCAGTCCCCCTGTGCTCCCCAGGTGGGTGCTGGAACCACCAAGCCAAATCTCCAGCCCAAGTTTAAAAATTTTTTTGGGGGGGGCCAGAGGGTTAGCTCAGTGGTTCCGGGGCCTGCTTCGCAAGCGCAAGGTTCTGAGTTTGATCCCGGTACCACATACAATGCTGGGTGTGGAGACTCACGCCCACCAGCAATCAATAACACACCCCACAGGGCCAGGCATGGTGGCTCATGCCTGTAATCCCAGCACTCAGGAGGCAGAGACAGGAGGATTGCTGAGTTTGAGGCTTGCCTGGGCTACATAGTGAGCTCAGAGCCAGCCTGAACTACAAAGCAAGACCCTGTCTCAAAAAACAAAAAAAATTAAGAGCAGGAGAAATTTATTGAGAAATACAGCTCCTTTATATAATAGAAAGGGGATTGGAAAGTGGATTGGAAAACGGAAAGGGATTGCCTACCCATCCTGTTTTTCGGATACTCATTCATTTACCATCTTCCAGTGAGGCATAATGTACAATTTTCTATTGAGGAAAGGCAGCTAAATTAAATACAACTTGAGCAGAGCACATTGCCTGAATTCTTATTTTGTTTTATTTACAGAGGAATTAGGATTTAGAGACATTTAAGAACCAATTGAAAGGCAGAATTATTTTTTAATTCTATGTTTTGGATTGCCCACCTATAATTCAATAGCCATTTTTAATGACTTGTCTTTATTAAATCTTGCATTTAACTTAGCAGATCTAAATCTAAACTGTCTCTTTTTTGCATTTATATTTCATAGTTGTATTTAGAATTTAAATTTGTAATTACAATAATCCACACAAGTCGCATAAGTCGGTATGGGATTAAAGCCAACTTCCCATAGTGCCATTGGTGAAAGAAAGAATGCCAAGTGGTGTAGAGAGAGGCTCTGAGTGCAGAGACCTGGTTTAGGGAGAGAGTGAGGATACATAATGACAAGTCCCCTCTAGAGAGCTTGCTTTTAAGATTATTTTTTAAAAAAACTAAAGATTCTTTGTGTGCAGAGCTAAGTTTGCATGTTTTTTATGTTTTACAAATACTTCATGCTACTGTAGTTAAATAAAGAGTAATAACTGGACTAGATGGGCTATAATTGTATAAGAAAAGCAGTAGCAATCTTAATGTCTGGCTTAGTTGAACTTGAACATAATTATCTTACTAATAGTTTAACACAATAAAGACAGAAGCAATTATTGTAGTCATCATTTTTAAATCAACTTAAAGAGTAGCAGTCTTAATACAGACACATTGATGTGTCAACAACTGTATTCAGGATGTACTTACAGAAACCGCCGGATGTTTTGAAATATTTTCTTGACCATAAAATTCAGAATTTTTGATTTGGTGATAATCCAAATGAATTTTTGAAGATAACTCCATCTCTATGTGAACTGTGATTCATCTTTACTCCCCTAGCTACATACAGACTCTTCATCAATGTTCCCCACTACCCAAGGGCCTTTTGTAAGTCCGTGGGGCCTTTTGATCAGTTCTATGGTCCCACTGGTGTTGGGTAGATAAAGTTCTGGAATGTTCTGGTTCCAGCAATATGTAGGACAGTTTTTCTTGTTGTTTTCTAAAGTGCAAGTGATTGATCTCAATGCTGTCCTACTGAGCTACATCCTCCTTTTGAGACAGGATCTTCTAAGTCTCTAAACTACTTTGGCTGGGCTCAAACTTGCACTCTTCCTCCAGGAGTACTGGGATTACAGGCATGCACCATTATAACTGCTTTAGTACAACCTGCACGTCTTCCAATGTGCTGGTTCAATCTGCCCCTGTACATTGCTCTTGCTGGGAAACTTTTTAAAACAAGCAATGAAGAAGAACTGACAGTAGACTGAATTTTTCTAGAAGGGGGTGAACAATGTAAATTGGGAAAAGCTTACATTTTTTTTTATTTGGAAATTTCCAAGAATTTCATAGTCATTTCAGAAAAATAATCTCCTAATGACAGTCTTACCTGCAGTATGTGAATTTCCAATCAATTCACTGGTGAGTGCGTATTGAGCTGGTAGATTCATGATAATCTACACAGAGATGCAAGCACCTAGCAAGTTAGCTCTGTTTTCTTATGTAATCATTAGCTGTAATAAAATTATGTTATTACATATATAACATTAAAAAGCATTTATGTAACTACTAAATAAATGAGATTTTATTATAAATGTCTTGGTATTTTTCTCTTACATAGAGTTAGGGTACTATATTGAAAATTGCTAAATTATATGAAAAGTGAATTATAAAACACGTATAAAGAAAGGAGCATTGGATGTAGTAAGAATGTGAACAAATGATACACGCCAATAAAAGAAGAGCAGAGGATGGGGGCTTATTTTTATAGACTAATATATACATATGAGCATTAAGTAAGATAGTTCACATCTAGCATGTAAGAGACTTCAAATCATCACAGTATTGTTACTGACAAGTATGAAGACCCGCAGATCCAGGCGTTCCCCGTGTCCCTCCTTATCCAGGTCTCACAGACCTTTTAAACACAGGGAAGCTGTTTCATCAAGATGAGCCACAAGGCCCCAGCTCTTGCCTCTGGCTTAGCCTTAAGCCCGGGAAAAGGTGTCTTCTTCTGCTCGTGCCTCTAAGTCTCCGCTCTTCAAAGAGTTCTGTGTCTAATACGCCATCATTCCTCCACTCTCCCTCCCCCAGGGACCTCAGGTCTGATTTCCTATCTTGCCCACGGTGCTTCACGCCACCCACACAGAGTGGTTTCCTGGCTGCCCTTGGCAGCCCCTCATCCCCGCAGCAGCCAGTTCTCTTGCCTCCACCACTCAACAGAAATACTGTGAACCATGTGTACCCTCAGAAAGGTTCTGATACCAATAAAAATAAGCACGAGAGTCTAAATATCATTTCATTTCACTGAATTAATTCAAAGGAATATCATTCCAAAATGTTATCATTATGAAAAATTAAGGAGATATTTGACATTTTCCCCGATTTATGTCTTCACATTTCACATTCATTCATTCATTTATTTGTGGTACCAGGGATTGCACTCGGGCCCTTGTGTGTCCAAGGTTGGTGCAGTACCACTTGCGCTAAATCCCCAGCCACATTTATTGCATATTAATAGAACATATCAATCAGAACCAGCCCCACATAAACACAGCTCTTACATTGGATCCCCAGTGGAGTCCTTGGGTTCGTTATCCTGCAAATCTGCTCACACACCTTCCCACCTAGCAGCCTAATTGTCTAAATTCCTAAAAGTCATTTCCACTGTCAAGATCTAACCCTTGTTCACCCTTCAGCTCCATTTATCACGGCACCCCTCCTGACACCTCATAGCCTTACTCGATCTCTGTAGAAGTTGTCATGTTCTCCCCCAAATATTCTGCTGTCTGTTCTCACGGGATCTTTCCAGGGACTTGGGAGCTTCTTTTAGTTTTGCTTTCACCGGGTCCATCCCACATCCCAGACACCCACACACACTTGCAGCTCTGATCAGCAGGCCCTTCTTACTGGTAAGACTATGTCCCTCTGCAGTGACTCCTTGTGTAAACCATGGTGTGTTATCAGTGCAGGTTCCTGCTCACATGCAGTCTTGCCTACTGAGCTTTGCCAGTAAAGTGGTCGGTCGTTAAATATTTTTAAGGAGTAAATGAAGGAAATAATGATGAATTTCTTTTGAAAGCTTACAACTATGAATTCGTATCAGACAAATAAGTTACTTCTTAACAGAACAGAAGATTCTGAAATCAGACAGACCTGGGTTGGAAATGTAGCTATGCAATCACAGGCAAGACATAAAGCTCATGCTCTTCCTTCCAATTCTTCAGTGATATTCAAAACAGGAATTATGGCCCCTAACTTAGAGGGCTGTAAGGAGTCAGTGAAATATACATCATTGTATGTGCAGTACCTAAAATGGCACAGACTTATCTCTCTGCATAGAGCACAGTAAATATAGCCATATATCTTTTGTCATAGAAGTAACTGTGTATGCATAACTCAAGATTTAGATTTATGTGGAAATAAGGTGGTTTTTATCTCAGAATGGAGATAAAGACATTGTTCAGTCCATCATTAAACTAAAGTATTCACTGCATGTGACTGGTAGGGGGTTGGAGGAGGAGTGTGATGTTCTTCCCATCTGCCTCTGTTTCTTAGGTGGGTACTGTCTTTCTTGGACAAGAATTTGTTTGAGCCACTGAATACCAAGGTTTGACCATTAATATAAGCAATAAACAGTGTCATCTTTTGGGAATTTGAGATTCTTTTGGGAAGTATTAATGAACAGGGTTTACATTTGGGGCATTTTAGTATTGCCAGTGTCCTCAGTTTGAGGCGATCTGATGTTCTTCCATGGCTCTCAGTATGCAATGTCTCTCAAACCAGATCTGAAAATGTGCTTAGGCTTGAATTGAGTTAGGAAATATGCTGACCATCTCTTATCTAATAGGTTTCTTATGAATATTAAGTTGTAATACCATGCATCCATTGTTTTTTTTTTTTTTTTGCTTTTTGAGACAGGGTCTCGCTTTGTAGTTCAGGCTGGCCCTGAGCTCACTATGGTGCCCAGGCAAGCCGCTGCGAACTCAGCAATCCTCCTGTCTCTGCCTCCCGAGTGCTGGGATTACAGACGTGAGCCACCACGTCCAGCATTGTCCATTGTTTTTCATGAATTAACTTCCTCCTTATGCATGGGAATGGGACTAGTTATGTATTCATATCAGTGTGCTGGAGAAATCAGTCACTTGAATGATTTTCTGAGGGGAATGATTCTCTCTAAGAGAGTCTAAGTGGTCAAATTTTTAACAAGGTGTAGTTTCTTTACTTAACTTCTTCGCATAGTCTGTTTCAGTTCAGTATCACATGAATGGCCACCTCACTAGTTCCAAGCAGATAACAGTCATTCGTGTTGGGGCAAACAGAGGGTCCTTGGTGAGTTTCTCCAAAGAAGGAAAAATCCATGGTATGATTGTCTATGAATTTATTCACTTAAAACCAAACATAAATGGGAGAGAAAAGCCCTGTTCCTCACCCCAAAGTTTTTGGCTAAGGGGTCCGCATGGCATATCAGGTAGAGAAAGAAAAGTCCACCCATCCAAATTTCACCTTCAGCTCCGCATTTATTACCACGGAGGAGGAATGGTCCAGCTGCACCTGAGCTTTAAGACCCCTAGGTTGGGGGCCTTCTTCTGTTTTCCTTCTGTTGACTTACACGTGGTCAGCAGAAAAGCAAGGGAGCACTTCCAAGCTATGGCCACAGAGCTCTCGCCACAGATCTCAGCTTCCAGTACAAAAGCAGTACGTGGAGGCAGGTCCTCTGCTGGAGCCCAGTCCCAGCTCTTGAGTCTCAGGCTTGGAGGGAAATGTAAACATTTAGATAAAGCAGAAGGAAAGTGTCCACACTGCTCCTGAGGATGTGACCTATTTTCCATCTATCTCTCCATAAAAGCAGAATTTGCCCAGAATTCTTGGGATTATTTCCTGGCCCCCAAATTTCAAAAGAAAGCAGAGCCATGGATTACATCATCAGAATCTTTAACTGGATATTTAATGGTAAGAACTGTACACAAGGTCTATGGTGGCTTTTA